>PVKH010037340.1:0-11474 GCA_004027955.1 Chaetophractus vellerosus | reverse complement strand
TTTATTAGAGAACAAAGCCCTTTGTGAACAAAGCTAGGGAATATATATATATTCCCTACATATTTACATATTGGCATCTATACTTATTTACTTCATATCAATACTTCTAATTCCAACTCAACTTCATAGGGTTCATTTTACTTTCTTTCTATATTTGTAACTCCCTTCTTTGAGGGTGCTAGCTCCTGTTATCTTTAATATATTTACTTACTGCATCAGCTCCCCTGTATGTAACCAATTTCTCATTGCTAGCATCACCTACCCACCTTTTCTCACCTTGCTCAGGATCCAATACTTTCCCCACCGAACCCTACACCCTCCTCACTACCCTTCTTGAATATTTTTGAAGAAAAGGTACCTCACTGGATATGGAAACCTAAAAACTGTCAAAAGACACTTTTCCTAAGAACTGGGGATTTAATGATAATAATTACCGTTAATCATTTCATATAACATTTAATATACTGTGAAATATTACCACATTTTGTTAAATGTGATGATGGCATGATAGCTAAATAAAAAATTAAAGGTTCTTATCCTTTAGAGATAAGACACTTGCTAGGTGATGGGCACCTAGCAAGTTGATTATATTATTCTATCTACTCTTATATATGTGTGAAAATGTCTAATTAAGGAAAAAAAGACAGGAGGCAGGTCTGCAGATCACTGGACTTCATTCAGATGAAATTACAGCTGATTACATAGAAGCTACTTGCCTAAGCCAAAATCCATGAGGTTCACATGAACTTACAGGTACACAAATTAGAAACAAATGGTATACTGAAAACCATGAAGAAATATCCTGATGCCCAGGTGATGAAGGCTGGGGTAAATTAGTCTGTACATTTATTTCAGGCTGTTAAAGAGTTTGTGGGCCACCTAGATGAAGGAAAGAAAAGGATGTCATCAATCAGCAACTTTAATATCATGGCTTAGAAGATCCCTCATGACCTGGAATCTCCTTCTTACACACCCACACCACACTCAAGCTCCAGCGAACACACTTCAGTTACCCGAATACTATCTCCCTTCTACCTGGAACTCTCTTTCCCACTCTTTTCACCTAATTTTTAGTCTTCCTTTAGAACTTTGTTTACATGTCATTTCTTATTCCTGTCCTCTTCCCACACAACCTTATACAACCCACTTCACAGTACTTATGAACTCAACAAATATTTATAGAGCATCTACTATATGCCAGGTACTGTTCTAGGTGCTGATATACAGCCATGAACAAGACCACGTCTCTGCATCTTATGAAATTTCAATGTAATGAAGAAAACATATCAGGTAACTTCTGATAGTGAAAAATGCTATGAGGAATATAAGAGCAAATTTAGACAGGGTGGTCAGTGAAGGCCATCCTGAGAAAGTTATACCCAAGAGACCTACCACAGTTTATTATTCTTGTCTCCTATGCTGGCTCATAAGCTCAGTGAAGGGACCATTTCTGTCTCATTTATAGCTACACTCTCAAATCCTATCCTAGTGCCTAGTTCATAAAAGTATTCAAATATTTGTTCAATGAATAAAAAAATGAGGGGCAAGGGGAGATCACCAGAAGGGAGCAGATCATAATATGCCTATGCATATTATGGGATCATTTAAATGGGATCATTTAATAATTTATGTGGTTCTTTGTGACTGGCTTCTTTCCCTTAGCATAAATCTTTTCAAGGTTCATTCATATTGTAGCACATATCAGTACTTTATGGCAGAAAAGGAATTTATTTCCAGGCTATAAATGAGAGGCAGTGGGGGGTGGGTCAAGCAGTTATGTTTTGGGCATCTGTCCTTTCTCTCTGTCCTGCTGGGCCTGGATTCTGAGATCTTCATTGAGGTGCTCCTTTGCTTGGACCACCTTTGCCTGGAAGTAGAAGAGCCACTCAAAGAGTCATTTAACTTAAATGTTCATAGTTCTTCTAGATCTCTTCAAGGGTCAGCTTGGAGATTCTGAACATCTCCTAAGCTGCCTGAAGGCTGAGACCAAAGAGGTTGGCTGCAGATTGGTGTCCAGTGAGCACCCTGGGGTGTCAGCTGCTGCCTGGCTGGCTACAAATTCCTGCCTCAGGGCCCGAGTGAAGGCCCTGGCTACCAACAGCACCCCTATCAAAATGATCTTGGTCAGTACTTCCCATGGCCCAGGCTCAAGGGTGGCTGACACGTCAGAGGTCAAAGGGAGCTGCCAGTATTCCTTTCTTCTTATTGCCAAATAATATTCCATTGTAGGAATATACCATAATTTGCCCATTCATCAGATGATAAACATTTATGTTGTTTCTACTTTTTTTTGTTTATTTTTTATTTTCCTTTTTTTGGTATGTGTGTTTCTACTTTTTGACTATTGTGAATAATGCTGCTATTAACATCAGAATACAAGGTTTGCATGTACATACATTTTCAATTTATCTTGGGGACTTACCTTGGAGTGGGATTACTAGGTTATGCTTAACCTTTTGAGGAACTGCCAGACTTTTTCAGAGCAGCTGTACCAATTTACATTCCCTCCAGCAGTGCCCGAGGTTTCCAATTTCTCTACATCCTTACCAACCCTTGTTATTATGTCTTTTTGATTACAGCCATCCTAGTAGGTGTAAAGTGGTCTCTCATCGTGGTTTGAATTTGTATTTCCCTACTTCCCTAGGTAATTATGTTGAACATCTTTCCATGCGCTTATTGACTACCCATCAGTTTTAACAAAAGCAACCATATCAAACGTTGCCTATGTGTGTAATTTCATGGAAAATTCTTACTGTCATATGTAAAAGAGTCAAACAAATTTACCTTGAAACAAAAAAGCAAAACTTTTTAGACCAAGAACTATGTACAAGACACAAGAGAATATAAATTCTGTTTAAGAATACAAAATCTAGCTTCCCCACTATCTATCAGTGCAACTAGGCACATTATTTCTCTTCTCTGAGTCTCAGTTTCTTATCTGTAAAATGGAGATAATGATATATATCTTCTGTGGAAGCAGTAAGGATTTGGTGAGACTATTTATGTGACGTGCTCAACACTGTACCTGGGATATACTGGGCCTAAAGGAAAACGCTTGTTGATGGACCTGGCCCTAGGATGGAAAAGTTGTCAGCAGCAAGTCTTACCCAGCCATCAGTAGCCATCCCCCAACTTTAGACTGACTTACGCAGTGGTCTCTTGCATGCAAGAAGTCAAAGAGCTCCTCTGTGCAATCCTCCTCTGTCTGTGATCGGGAGGAGACACGCTCATCACAGAGCTCTAGCCGCTCCCGGGCCTTTACACATTTCTCCAGCTGCTCGCAGTGCTCCCTCACTGTGGTTAGGGGATCCTGAAGGAGGAACACAGTAAAATAACAAAAAGGGGGTTTTAGGAGGACACCCATCAAGACATATGTTTTAATACAATCACCAAACCAAGATGCTGCCTCTGAATTACCGTGCAGAAGGCCAGCTGGCAGAGCCATACTGCCTCCAGAAATGGTAAAATGGGGTCTCCCATTCAATTCTGATGCTAAGTAGTATGGAAAAGTTTCATATTCCTGCCTTCCAAGGTTGCCAGTATGCACTGAAAGCCTCAGTCCTATCTGAAAAACAAGGTTGGAAAGGAGACCTGGCCAAACTTGAAGTAGATCTATAGGAGGACTTACTTTTCAACACAGAATTTTGGGATATGTCATGGCTGTGAAATTTCAATTCCCCTCATCTGGGAACCATGCTTATGCACCCCAGCTGCCCAGCTAGACAAGCTATGCTAACATGGAGAGCAACTACCTAAGAAGGGTTCCTACCAGAAATCTTTATCAAACCACAAATAGCAGATGACTGAGTACCAGGTCATCAAGATGCTGTTTTGCTCCCTGGTACCATGACTGGAGAAGGCCCAAGCAAACCCAGAACAAGACTCAGCTTCCTAGGCCCACAGCTCCAAACACTCCACTAAAGAGGAAAGAAGTACTGCAGGCTTATTCCATCCCCATTTGCTCCAAAGTGTCAAGTAAAGATTCTTAAAAATGCCTTTAAAGATTCATGCAGCCCAAACTTCCTGCTTTTACTGTGATGGTTCCAAACCAGAGATGGTTCTTACCACTAATTCTTCCTCCTCCTCTTCCTCCTACAAAAGGAAACAAAATTAATGTCAGTGCAATTTTACAATATACAAACTCTCCATCACACTAATGATATAACTACCAGGAGAGACACATCTCATTTTCATTAGCAACAGCTAAAGTATATACAGTACTCTACAGTTTATAAAGCACTTTCATATCTGTTATGATTATTCTGAACAGCCTCTTGAGAAAATAACTCCAATTTATATATAACAAACAATAATTAGACATTTTCTGATAGAGATTTAAGCTGTCAGAAGCTTGTATATTTTGTTCTAGATTTTGGTAGGTCCCAATGTTACCATAAACAGGTAAAATGAGTCCTTACACCCCAAACTAAGGTCAAAGAGGAAAGCTTTTTTTTTTTAACTTTGAATTTGAATTTGGAATATGCAAATGAATAAACCTAAATACCTTTTTAACCAGAGCTTAACTGGTTAGCTCTGTTTACTGCTTTTTGACTTGCTGAACTCCCAGGACCCTGAGTAAACTAAGTATCAATACATGTGCCCCAAAGGTCTAAAAAACTCCAAACATGAACTTAGGAACACCAGGCTCTACCTATCTACTTCTGATTCAAGTACACAACTTCAAACTTAGTTTCCTTTCTTCCAAGGGGAGCAGGGTAAAAATATTCTGTGTGGGAGTATCAGCATAAGCTTGAAGGTAGAGCAGAGCAGGGTCTGATCAGGTGTTTCAACAATCTATTAGGAACAAGATGTTTGCCTGCCTGTGCATGCAGGTTTGGGGGAAGGGAAAGAAAAGGTATCTGGGGATATAAAAACAAGCTCAGCAACCCCTCATATTTTCCAAATTCCAACAAAACCTGCTTCATCCTCTACCATGTCCTTCAGGAAAGGGATCAAAGCTCACACAACCTGCTTTACCCCTTTAACTTGAGGGCTAAAGCAGGTTCAGCTATACTATAATCTAGGCTATTTATTCTCATAATTGGCAAAGATCCATTCTAAACATGGAGATGCTAATTGGTATATAAATCCTAGTTTTTCATTAAACAAGGTTCTCCCCCAAAAGATATAAATGATTCATGATACCAGTAGACAACTCAAAAGCAAGTCAATATTAAACAATCTCTAGCAATAAAAAAAATTAAAACAAAGCAATATTTTCCCTATTAAGTTATTATACATTAAAAATTAAACACTGACTAACCTTGGTAAGGTTTCAGTGAAACACTGCCAGGGAGTTATAAATTCTTTTTTTTGTTGTTTTTGTTACAATTGATGAACCCATGTTGAAGCATTGCTACTAACCATGAACTACAGTTTACATTATAGTTTATACGTTGTCCCACACAATTTTGCAAGTTCTGACAAAATATACGATGGCCTGTATCAGTCACTGCAATGTCACGCAGGACAAATCCAATGTCCCAAAAATGCCCCCATATTATACCTATTCTTCCCTCTACCATCCCTTAGAACCTCTGGTGGCCACTGCCTTTACATTAATGATAGAGTTCTAGAGTTCTTCCATTGCTAGAATAATAATGTCTATAGTAGAATAAAATAAGTCTACTTTAGTCCATTGTTCATTCCCCAATCTTGAGGATTTGGGGATGGTAATGCCCACTCTGCTTCTAATTGAGAGGGGGCTTAGAACCCACAGGGTAGATGGATGGAGCCATCTTGCTCGCAGTTGCAGACAGTCTCTGTTCCTTGGGATGGGCCTTGTCTGTCATCATCTCCTTGTTAGCTGTCCTGGGTGAGTCCAATGCAATGGAGAGTAGGTGTTCCAACTCTGCTGAAATTCAGGGCTCAGCTAGTACATGGACAGACCAAAGATTTAAGTCTCTGGGTCATATATTTATCAAGTATAGTGCTAATTATGGGTTCAAATAAAAGGGGCAGAAGAGCCATGTGTAGAGAACCTATAAATGAGTCTAACGGTTACACTGGGGAGCATAAATTCCAAAGTAAGGCCCACTAACAGGGTGCCGAATTCCTGACCTGTCCGCCCTGTTTATAGTTTCTGGCTTCTCTAGAGGCCTCAGGAGCTCCACTGTTTGAGGCACTGATTACTGTGGCAGTCGAGGTATAAATTCTTAAACTTTCTCTTTAAAAAAATATATATATACACTGAAAACTTGAAACAAGACTAGGAAAAATCATTATGGGATAAATGAGTTTCCAACTATTACGAATCATGAGATCAGAATGGCTACCCTAAAGTGCCCAGAAAACAAACCAGTAGACAGAGAATGAGATTGGAAACAAAGTTAATTGGCTTCCTTAAAGTTGTTGGCACTGTGGAACCATGCTACTTGGGTTCAATTCCATTTATTATTGTCTTTAAACTAGATATTTAACCTCTCTTTTCCTCATCTGCAAAATGGCAGTAATAGTACCCAGGACCTTCTTCATAGGAATATTGCATAGATTAAATGAATAGCATTTGGAATAGTAAGCAGTCAATAACTACTGGTTACCTTACCTGCGTTCCTATTCTGGGAAAGAACTCCTTCTTTCATCACAGAATTATACTACACAAGTCCCCAAAGATTCTCACACACACACACACTCACAAAGAAACCACTATTTCACAAACTAGTGCAAGGCCAGATCTCCTGAACTTCTATAGATGTGGTGGGAATCCCTGAGAGCTAGGTTTGGTCAGTATGCTCCCCAAACCTGCCAAACTAGGGCCTCAAAACACCCAATCGATTAAAAATATGAATACTATTTTTACAAAGGCTACAGCATCTTCACCACACTCATAGAATGGGGAAGCCGAGAACCAGAGACTAGTCATCTATTTGCCCAAGGTCACCCAACGAATTCTGAGGAAGGATCGAGGAAACCAGCTATCTCCCGACTCTGCACACCGCAGGGGGGAAACCCGGGCCAAGAGAGCCACGGGCATGTTTTGGCGGGCTATGTCCTAGGTCTAGTCGATCGCCTAGCCTTACCTCCTTGGGATCTCCGGTTCCGGTCAGCATCTTTCGGTCATCCTCTAGGCCCATGTCCGGCTCAGGTTCTGGATTAAACACGAGCACAATAGCGGCACCAACTCCACTTCAGAATCAAGAAGGACTCGTAAGGGTCACTCGACGGATATCCGGCGATCTGGCCGGAAGTGCGGCATACACATCGTACTCGCGAACACATGCTCCGATTGGCATGTACTACTGGCCAAAGGCAGAGGGTAGGGGTGGCTTGTATTTGCACCTGAGGAGGCTTTGCTAATATATATCCCCTTAGTCATTCCAGATCCAAATATATTGAACTAGAATTTTTTTAAAGGTATCAGTTCCTAAGAGACCTGGGAAGTATCCTTATTTTTGCGACGGACGTTTAGCGTAGTTCCCATTCGTACCCACATCGCTGATAGAGTCGTCCTAACTGCCGACCTTCTCAAGATGGCGGCCCGCGAGCTCCACTCTCGGGCTCGCGCACCTCCCCAAGATGGCGGCGCCCGAGGCCTGGCGCGCCCGGAGTTGCTGGTTCTGTGAGGTAGCGGCGGCAACGACCATGGAGGCCACGTCCCGGGAGGCGGCGCCAGCGAAGAGCTCGGCCTCGGGCCCCAGCGCTCCCCCCGCCCTGTTCGAGCTGTGCGGGCGGGCGGTGAGCGCCCATATGGGGGTTCTGGAGAGCGGGGTGTGGGGTAAGTGGCGGGGTGAGGGGCTACCCCTGGCAACGAGCGGGGGCGGCCCAGCGGCCGGGGGGCGCGGGGGGCGAGGCCGAGAGGCCCGGGGCGAGGCCCAGCCTCGGGCAATGGAAGCCACTTTGTTGGGCTGGAGCATGAATTCCGTGACTGGCCGGGCTGGGCAGAGTAAGGACGGAGACCAAGTCAGCAGGTGGACTCGCACCGCGGCCTGACTAGGGGCACCGGGGGCGAGGCCAGGAGGCCCTGTCCGAAGCGAAGCAGGCCGGGCCCGGGCGACAGAGGCTGCACTGATGGGCCAGGGACTTGGGCACCGAACTGACACTCGGACTGGGCCGAACTGGGTGGTGCAGGATCTCGAACCGACGGGCCAGGGTGGCCCAGCTGCTGGGGACGGGGGCCGAGGTTGGGAGGCCCGGAGTAAGGGACCCGGGGCCACAGAATCTGACTGACGGCCCGGGGCTTGGGCATCTGCCTGACACACCGTGAGTGCCGAGACTTTGGAGGCTGAGCGGATGGGCCGGGGCAGCCCGGTAGATAGGAGAGCGCGAGAATGGGGCTAGTGGAGGAGGCCGAAAGGCTCGGGGCGCCGGGGCCTGTCCGACGGGCCAGGGCTGACGGGAGCGAACTGACGGCCGGGACCTGGAGTGCCAAACTGATTGAGCGCCTGAGCGACAGGCTTGGCAGGGAGCGCCGGAGGCCACTTCTATTGGCCCGAGCGCCTAGGAAGGGCCCGAGTGCGGGAGAGGGTCAGCGAGCGGCGAGGAAGGCTGGAATGACGGACAGGCGAAAAGGGACAAGGAGGCCCAGGCGGACTGACCGAATGGGAGAGGGGCGCGTCGCCGCTAGGAGGCCCTGGTCCAAATGGGAGTGAAAGAAGGCCCGAGGGCGGCCGGGCCGCTCGTCCTAGATGAGGGCGCTTGGGCAGAGCACCAAAGACGTGCGGCCCAGAACGCCTGGATGAGGGACCGAGAAGGCCGAACTGTCTAGCCAGTTAGTAGGCATGGGAGTGCAGCGGGCGCCGAGGAGAGGAGGCCGGGCTGCGGGGTGGGTACCGCTGGTTGCAGTCTGGCAGCTGAGGGAAACTCAGATCCGCGGCTTGAGGACTGATAGTCGAGAGTGAAAGAGGGGAAAGCTGGGGCTCTGGGAGGCAGGCCGGACTGCACTGAGGATGAGAGAGGCCTTGGGCCTGACAGACCGGTGGTGTGAGGGGGTGGGGTCCAGAGGCCAGGGCTGAAGTTTGGTGAGGAGATCCAGCCAGGGTGAGGGCTCAGGTTCGGGGAGGGGGTGGCAGGAGAGGCGGCCCTGGACTGTAGAGGGGAGGGAAGAGGCCTTAGGGGTGGTGGTGGTGTCTTTGCCAGGAAGGAGGCCCTGGTCAGGTCGGGAGTGAGGCCTTGAGCACCCCAGATGGGGTGTTTGGGTTACACCTTGAAGAGGTGGGTTTGGAGAAGAGACCCTGGAGTTTGGGGGGAGGGAGATGGTGGGAGCTCCAGGTGTAAGCCCCAAGACTGTGGAGAATGATCAAGGAGGCCCTGGAATGGGATAGGAAGGAGTGTGGAGGCCCTGGTGAGGTAGGAATGGGGCACTGTCCTGAAGAAGGCTGAGTGCCTTGAGTAGTAGGGAAGGCTGCTAGAAGCCCTCAGGCAGGCCTGGTGATGGCGGCGGGGGATTGTAGCGGCCCAGTGCCAGCAGCTGAGAAGGGTCAGGTTGACTCATGGGGAATGAGAGAAAAATCCCAGTGGAGCTAAGCAGAGGAAAAGTCCTGGGGAATGTTGAAGAAGGCAGAGCGGGTCTGGCAGTGTTGGCCTGGAGCTTCTGGGATACTAAACCTGGCTAGGAGGAGAGATGACTGTGTGTAGAGGTCCCAAGTTGGGAGAGGAAGCATTAGAGATGTAGGCTGAAAGGAAGCAAGGAGAAGCCTGGCTTATGGAGAGAGGAGAGGAGTTTGTGGATAACAGGATGGGAATTCTGTGGCTGTGAGAGAAGATGGCTAAACAGAGGGAACCATATTGGAGGGATGGCGGGGGAGGGGAACAAGGCTCTGGAGGAACCTCTTTGTTCCCTTTCCCCTAAAACAATCAATTAACAGTTTACTAAATTTTCCTTTCCCCCTTCTCCTATCCCCCACCACTTGGTGATCCACCATTATTACTGGTTGAACTCCCAGCCAGGCTGAAAGGAGGGAGACAGGGAGCTCCTATGTGCTTAAACAGGTAAACACACACAGATAAAGCTCAATCAAGTAAGCCCTCTTAGGAGAAGGGCCAAATAAGAGGCCTCCTAAAGCAGTGCTATTTTGGAGAAAGATCTCAATGTGGGCTGATAGCCAGGAAAGACTTCGTGGAGGTAGAAGACTAACACTGCTTTTTGGTAGGTAAGAGGAGGAAAAAAGTGGGCAGAGGAAGGGGGAAAGGGTACATGAGCTGGTTGTGAAAAAGAATGTAGTGGGAGAGAGGCCAGGAAGTAGGATACAGTATGTTATAAAGGGACTTGAATGCCAGGCTGTGGAGTTTGGACTTTATCTTTATGGCAATAGAGTCTTTGAAAGGTTTTGAAGAGGGGATGGCATCATCAAAAGCACAATGGGGAGAAACTGAGGAGAGACTGTGGTCAAGGAGAGCAGTTAGAACTCTGTTACAATAGTCCAGATGAAAGGTGATGTGGCCTACATTAATGTAATAACATAGGGAATTAATGCTTTCATTCAGCAAGTACATTGAGTAACTAATGTGTACAAAGAATTGTCCTAGATGATTGGATATCAAGATTCAGTTATTCCATAAGTAAAGATAAAAGGAGATCCTGTAATGGAAGTTTTGAAGAACTTTCCTTTGATATGGTTTGCTCCAAGATCTGAGATCCATTATTGGCAGGACAGAGGTGCTAATGACAGGAGAAGAATAATAATACTCAACATTTATAAGCTTATTGTGGTCAGGCATTATCTTAAACAGATTACAAGTGTGAGTCCCTTTAGTTTTCACAACAATCCCATGAGGTAGTTATTGTCCCCATTTTAAAATTGAAGAAACTGAAGCTTAAGGGGTTAAATAATTTTCCCAAGGATTTACAGTCAAAGTGGTGCAGACAGGATTTTAGCCAGTTTTGTCTTCCTCTAGAAACCAAACCCTTTAGCCAGTATGGTGCCTCTCAAGACTAGGGAACTTAGCAGGAACAGGTTTTTTTTTTAGATAGGTTGAATTTTCTCTTCATAGAAAAGTACTCGTTCAGGGTATAGTGGGGACCCAAAGAATGGAAATGGTCCATCTGAATGAGTGGGAAAGTAAAAGCTTAGTAAAGGGCATGTGATACTTGAAAGATAAGTAGTTATGCTAAAAGTGGAAAGAACATTCCTGGCAGAGAGAACAGCATGAGCAAAGGCACAGAGGCAGAAAGCAGCATAACATGTTAAGTAGATGAAAAAAAAGCAGTTTAGTGTGGCCAAAATGTAGGAGGCAAAGCAGGAAGCCGGAGAAGTTAATAGGGCCCACATATTGCAAGAGGACCTCCTTAATGCAGAATGGTTCATTCTGTTTGGGCAGAACTGAACCGACCATCTCCTAAATGGGCATACCAGCTTGCTTTATAGGATTTTTTCAGCCTTTAAGTGCTTGGCCCTGAAATTCCAGCTACCAACTGAGTAACTGAAGATTAGTGGACCACAATTTGGAAGACTTAAGTTAGCTTCTACAGACTCCATTTGTTAAATGAGAAGTCCGCCCTTCTGTTTTCTTTTCGTTTCTGATAGGATAAATAATGC
>PVKH010037339.1:0-11462 GCA_004027955.1 Chaetophractus vellerosus | reverse complement strand
GAACAAAGGAATCCAGAAGCCTGAACCCTGGAGACGTCGGCAGCCATCTTGCTCCAGGGCATGGACTCTGGTATGGGAAGAAATTTATGCTTTGTGGCCTGGTAACTGTAAGCTTCTACCCCAAATAAATACCCTTTATAAAGACCGACCAATCTTTGGTATATTTCAAAAGGCACGCCTGTGGCTGACCAAAACACTATCCTTACTCCAAACTTTGTTCCTTTTGATTCTGCTCTCACCAATCAGTTCCATTTAATCCAGGAATTCAGAGTCTTTGAACTTTCTCTTCCATCTCCTATGAAAACCTATTGGAAAGTGCTGGACAGAGTCATATATAGCCTAGCATGTTTCTCCAAATGATCATTGCACTAAAGTTTTATATCTGATCGTTTAATAATAGGATTTGCTCCCTACTGAAGAGATTTCATATATCAATGAGTAGGTATTTTTAGGGCAAGACAAATATCCTTCCTAAATTCTTTAAATTCATACAAAATATGAGTGAACCTTTGTCCAAGAGTCAAATTCTAGAACAATGAGGATTATGTCACCAATGTGGGTCATTCCTCAAACATCACTAACAAGGACTCTCCACCTCCTTGGGGCTACTTGTGAACATAGTTTTAACTTTTGAACAACATGCAGAAAGACCACCCCAATAACTACTAGCCCTGAATAAAATGTAATATCAAAGAACCATTTCAAGAGGGGGAAGAGGGGATTGTTGGCTTTGTTTCTGTTTTTGTAGCATGGCTGAAAGAATCTAGGGAGGTTGTCTTAATTTAAATAAATAACAAATTGAATTAGTAAGTGGTACACTTATAAATAAGTGATCTTCTAGTTTAGTGCTGTCCAAAAGAACTACAATGATGGAAATGATGGAAATGTCCAATAGGTAGCCACTAGCTTACTTACAGCTATGAGCACTTGAAATATGGCACTGAATTTTACATTTATTAAAAATTTTAGGGGGCAGATGTGGCTCAAATGGTTGGGTGTCCTGTCTGCCATATGGAGGGACCTGGGTTTGATCCCCGGGACCTCCCGGTAAAAAAAAATTAAAAATAAATAAAGAAAAAAAAGAAAAAACTGAAAAATATATATTAATTTACATTTAAATAGCCATGTGTAACTAATGGATACAATATTAGAGAGCTCAGTTCTAGATGATTCTTTTTGGAGGATGGTTGGAAGGTAAAAACACTATTCTGACCCTCATTAGGGACTCTCATCCAAGTAAGATCAATATGTCTTTTGAATTCCAGGTCTCTTATAATTATCTTAATTTCCAAGTCAATTGCTATTGACGAATCAGAAGATGTACAGAATTGCCATGGGAACCTTCTTGGAGACGCACAGGGCCAATCAGTACATTGCTGTTTATACACAGATAAGCCTGAGACATCCCTTAAAGTGATCCAAATAAAGCTAACAACATATTTTATGTTTCCCTAAATTTGTTCCTACTGGGAGTTCATGTTTCCATGTCAACCTGTATTACAGAATACCTTAAAAAAAAAATCTCCTGTGACCAATGACACCCTTCCCCCTCCCAAAACCAGTTTTTCGGAGGAATGGAATTAGGAAACTGTGACTAATTGTCTTTTGTTTTTAAGCAAGGCCTTTGGGGCCTTTCCAAGAAGTAACTTGCATATCTGTTATAAGAAAGGAGAATTATACAGTCTCTGGAGGCCCTTTGTTAAAAATTTGTTTTTTGATATGTATGTTTTTATCTAAAGGCACTTTGTCAAAGTTTCCTTTTTGAGAATTATGTGTGCTTGCTCTTCTGATATGTTCCTTTAAAAAACAAATCAGGAAGAAGCTTTCCATCAGCATTTCAAATAAGGTGAGAAGATTGTGATGAGATGTTACTATTGGCCCTTGATTTCTGCATTGAAACATTAAGGGGTTCCAACCATTGCCCCTGCCCCTTTTGGAACAGTTATACTTGCCAAACCTCTAGCGCCAAGCCCAATGAGCTCCACTAGCTGTATAGGCTACTGTTTGCAAAAGCAGATATGCATATAAATCCCTGGCTGGCCTCCCCGTACCTACCCTCATTGCCATGTGGACAGAAAATAATTCATTAGAAGTTTATTTATTTATTATCATATTTATTTCCAAGGTTAAAAAATAATTTTTCTCTTGGTTATAGGTCACTGAGGGGCCTGGAAAAGAGGCATGAGACGTGGCTGTTCTGGTAAGAGCCCTAGGAGGCTGGGTTTGAAGAAACATAGATGAAACCAAGTCCGAGGCCAGGGTTCTTGTTTCCTTTGTTGTTAGGAAAGTTATTGGGAAACTGAGGACTATAGTGAAGGGAGAATACCTGTTTTAGACAATATTGGCTGCTGATAATGAATAGAAACAGGTGGTAGGAATGACTTCTTTGTCAACAGCCCTGAGAAAAGAATCCACATTTGGATCCTGGTCTCAGGTTTAAGATTCTTTGAAATATAACAGAGAAGGCTCACTGCTGCCTTCAGTCTGGCTTACTTTCCTTTTTTCCCCTACTGTAGCAGTTTGATATTGTTTATGAATTCCAGAAGTAGATATTGGATTATGTTTGTGAGCCGGTCTGTTCCTCTGGGCATATTAGATTGGATTGGATTCAGAGGTTTCACTTTTACTTGATTAAATAATGATTAAGGCTTTGACTGGGCCACATCAGTAGGACCCCCAAGGGGGCAGGGAATCACAGAGAAAACAACATGGCAGAGGAGAAAGTTGGAGTTTTAATGCTAAAGTAGATATGTGAGGAAAGAGAGAAGGCTCCATTAGACACAGCGGAGGTGGGGGAAGACAGGGGAGCCATTCGCCTGATAGTCTACAGCTGACCTTGTGGAGAGAGCAGAGCAGCCGAGCCCAGAGAGAAATGAGCCCTGGGAGAGAGAAGAGACTTATCCCAGTCTACAGCTGATGTTGGAAGAAGCTGAGACCATGGAGCCTTAAGAGAAAGAGGAAGCCTGAACCCTTGCAGATGTCGGCAGTCATCCTGCTCCAACACATAGTAACAGACTTTGGTGAGAGACGTAACTTATGTTTATGGCCTGGTAACTGTAAGCTTTTACCCAAATAAATGCCCTTTATAAAAGCCAACAGAATCCTGGTATTTTGCATCAGTACCCCTTTGGCTGACTAATATACCCACCCAAATGCATTTAAGCTTTTGGGCCTTTCTTTCCATACTATGTTAGACCAAAAGTTACATTTAGAATTGATCTTATATAAACCCCTTCCTTTAAAACTGAGAAAATAAAGGCACAGCTTTGTCCAGGGTCAACCAGTTATTACTAGAACTCCTGGCCCAGACCTTACTTCATATACCACAACGTTCCTGTTTCCATAACAGTTGCCAAGCCCCTATCTGCTCCCTGTTGACTTCTTCTTTCTATAATGAAATGATAGAAGTTGAGGACTCTAAATAATTTGTAATGAGAATATATAACACTCAGGACCTTGGGACAGGCCTGCCTTACACTTTGTTGTACTTACGCTTCAATTCAACAAATATTTATCAAGTGACTACAAGGTTTAAGCCATAGTACTAGTATAAGAGCATCAAACATAGTTGCAGCTAAGATTCTCTCTAAAAAAATATATTTCATCTCCACCGAAAACAGAAAGGCCTTGGGGAACTTGTACCAATATATTTCTCTAACTCAGTAGCTTTAACCCATATTTAATCATCCTCCTTTTCTTTCTAGCTGATTATTTTCTATTAAGTCTTCCTGGCATCCTTTCATGCTGTCTTTGTTTAAAGTTGAGCACAAGGTCCTGGGAAAGGAGTGAGAAAGCCTAGGGTGTGATCCCACAAGCCAAATCTTGCTCAGTTTCTATATATGGGGATTAGGAACAGAATGACTGGTTCTTAACATTTTGGTTTGACTTTAGTCCTGGTTAGAGTCTGTCACAAAAGAAAAGTAAGTGCAACTAAAAAGGGAGTAGCCTTGTTACTATAGAATCTGGCCCCTGCTAACAGATTCCTCTCACTGCTGTGATTCCTCTCACTGCTGTGGAACACACATACACACACACAAGCTGATCTTCTTGTCAAGTCCTGTTCATTTTTCAGAGCTTGCCCTTCTCCTCCCAGCCTTTGGTCTGGGTTCTTTCCATCCCCACTGCCTCCACTCTTGTCCAAGTAACCCTCATTTCTTACTCTAACTGCAGACAGGCTCTATAGCCCTCTGACTAATTTTTCCATACCTATTCTTGCCTCACTATGATCTTTTCTCCATTCTGCACTCAGAGTGGCCTTTAAAATACATGTTGCTTTCTGGTGTGCGAGGGCAATGACCCAAATCATGAATGGGGCCTACGATGCCATGCACGAAGAGGCTTTCACCTACCTCCTTAGCCTTTTCATTCTTCGTGGGCCATCTACTCTGGTGCTACCACCAGCCTCATTTCTGCCTGCCCTGAACACTCTCCTTTGTCTTCAACCTTAACCCCAGCCCCTACACCCCTACTCTTCCCTTCATAGCTCAGCTCAAGTGTACTTTTTCAAGGAAGTCTTCCCTGATGCCCCAAACTAAGTGAGGATCCCCAATTAGATGTTCTCCTAGCATCTTGCACTACTCATTCACAATGCTTATTACAGTTGCAATCACATAATTGTTTAAAGATTCTTTCCTTAGCCAGAATATGAACTTGGAGAAGTCAGAGACCATGACTCTCATGTACACTGCTTTACCCTCAGCATCTAGCCCACTGCCCAGCACAATGTTGGGGCTCAGTAAATACTTGCTGACTGACTGAATGACCACATTTGTGTTCTAGAGATACACATGGCCTCTTCCCTGACACACAGGTTTTGGAGCAGAAGGAAACTACTTTGTTCTTTATTGTATCCTCTGTATTATTGTTATCCCTTTAACTTTGGTTTGGTTTGATTAATTTTATCTTCTCTATTTTTACCTTTTATTTTTTCTTAAAGGCAAGGCAAAGGATTTGAGAAGCAGTTTTTTTTTTAAGATATATTTTTATTTATTATACATCCCTCCCTTTTTGCTTGTTCTTGCTGTGTTCATTTTTCTCTGCGTTCCTCTGTGTCTGCTTGTCTCCCCCTGCTGGGGCGACCTGCCGAGTCAGCTCACCGGTGTGGTGACCCGCCTGCTCATGGGGGCTCACCCTTGCTCGCGGGGGCTTGCCTTTGCCCGCGGCAGTGTGCCCCGCCCGGCGTTGGCTTGCCTTCTCGAGGCAGTCCGCCCGTTCGAGGAGGCCCGGGGACCGAACCTGGGGCCTCCCATGTGGTAAACCAGCGCCCTACCAACTGGGCTATACAGCCGGCCCCTTACCTTTTATTTTTAAAAGGCAAGAAAGACCTCCCAGGTGGAATTGTAGCTGGCAGTTTCAACCACACTTGTGATCTCAGAGCACACCCTTTTTCCATTTCCTATATATATACAGTCATGGAGTGAGATGTCTTGAATTCTAATTCTGGCTCTACCTCTTACTGGCTTATGTTCTTTTACAGGTCATAAAAGATCCCCGACCCTTAAGGTCTTCATTTGTAAAAAAGGGCATGGTAACATACACCTTCTCTACCTACTCCCAAGGTTATTGGAAGGAACTAATGAAAGACTAGGGGACAGACTGTAAAGCATCACAGAAATGTTAGCTGTGGTTATTTGTTTTTCCCCATATGAGAGTCTTTGTCCCCCATCTCAGTCTACTGAAGTAAGATCTCTCAAGGTCCAACTCACACACTACCTTTTCTTTGAAAGCTTGCTTATTTCTGTTAGTTGGAGCTTTTACCTCTTCTTGCCAAAGCATTTTGTTTTTATCCTTTTTTTCTGGTTCTATTCTAGCTTTTTATTATAGTTATTTTGATACCCATCTCTCTAACCTACTAAACTCTGTGATCTCTGAGGGCAAGTACACTGAATTGTTGCATTATCTGAATCATCCTTGTATTCTCAGCATCTAACACACTGCTAGGTGTTTATTAAACTTAATTGATTTTTTGACATTGGTGTGATAGCAGAGTGACTGGGATAAACTCCTTTAGTCTTATCAGTTCCATTCATTGATTTCATCATATATTCTCCCTTGTTTCTGCCACAAATACAAAGAATTGAGATATCCTATCCTCTTTGCCTCATTTGAAAGGTTTCCAAAATTACTGAGGAAGAAAAAAGAAGTAGGGAGGCTTATAAAAATATAGAATTGTATTAGTCAGCCAAAGGGTTGCTGATGCAAAGTACCAGAAATCTGTTGGCTTTTATAAAGGGTATTTATTTGGGGTAGAAGCTTACAGTCACAAGGCCATAAAGAGTAAGTTACTTCCCTCACCAAAGTCTGTTGCCATGTATTGGAACAAGATGGCTGCCAGTCTCTGCAAGGGTTCCGCCTTACTCTTCCTCTTAAGGCTCCGTGGTCCCAGCTTCCTCGGATCTCAACTGTAGGCTGGCATAAGGCTCGTCTCTCTTCCCAGGGCTCATCTCTTTCCAGGCTCAGCTGCTCTGCTCTCTCCACAAGGCCAGCTATAAACTATCAGGCAAATAGTTCGGCTCTCTCCCTGGGTCTCCAAGCATCAAAACTAAGCTCTCTCCTCTGCCATATCATTTTCTGTGTGAGTGTCCACCCACCAAGGGAGCAGGGACTCAATGTCCTACTGACGTGGCCAAATCAAAGCCCTAATCTTAATTTAATCAAGTAAAAGTGAAACCTCTGAATTTAACATGATCAAAGGGTATCATGCTCAGAGGAACAGACCAGTTTACAAACATAATAAATATTTCTTTTCAGAATTCATCAATAATATCAAATTGCCACAAGAACAAACCAAATTATGCCAATAAATGTATACATTGAGTATAATACATGTTTAAACCCGTGTAGCTTTTCCTTGAATCAGATGATTAGAAGTTTAAAATTCCAGTGGAATCTGGCTAATGGCATCTGCTGAAACTGATGTCTCAAAAAAAAAAAAAAGGAAAAGAAACAGAAATAGTAATATGATGACAAATTGATCCTGACTTATTGCTGATTCTCAGAAAAAGGAGAATGCTGTGCATTGTATGCTTTGTAGTGGAAACCATTCTCCCTAATGTGTAAATATCTAGCAATAATACATTCACTGAAAACAAAAGTATAGACCTGGAAGTTTAAGTTCTAATCTCATTTCTGCCTTAGTCTAGCAGGATGACATTGGACAAGTGAGGTTACCCATCTATCAAGTGAGCTGTATTGCATATGAGGCCTCTTGCTACAGATTTAAAAATAGAAAGCCTCCTAAAAGAACTTCTTTTATTTAAACCAGCCCTCATGGAGCCACATATGGACTTGGAAAAGGATGCAGTCAGGCCATGACTGTCAGGAGATAAACCAGATTGATACCATTATCTAACATTGTAGTACCCAAGGATATAAATCTTTTTCATATCAAACGTCTTCTTGCCAATTGCCATTAATACCCATCCTGGTGTGTGTTTGCTTTTTCTTCAGTTCAGCTGGTATTATTAAAAGACTGTTACTCAAGAGAAATAACAATATGGCAGAATGATCAATCATGAAACCTGTGCTCTAGATCCGCCTGTGATTACATTACAAGCCATGTGATCCTAGACACTTTAATAATAGTGACAATGGCCATTTACTGAGCAATTACTAAGTGCTCACTGTTCTAGGTACTTTACAGTTATGATTTTAATTCTCACAAAACCCTTCATAAATGGTATTAGCCTCATTATACAGATGACTAAACTGAAGCTCAGTGATATTAAGTAACTTACACCAGGTCAAGTAGCTAGTAAAAGAGACTCCAAAGTCCTTGCTTTTTCCACTGAGGAATTCTTTAGATATCAATTTTTTCCATATGTAAAATTAGGGAATTTAATTATGTGATCCTAGGGGAAATATTAAATAAAGTTAACTTATTTTTTTAACTTTTTATTATGGAAAATGTCAAACACGCACAAGAGTAGCAATACCCATCCCCTAGCTACCACAATCATCACCTCATAGCCATTTGTGTTACATCTGTACACATGCCAACTTTCCTCCCAACATCTGCCCCCACTGGATTCTTTTGAAGCAAAGTCTAGATATCATATTATTTCACCTGTAAATATTTCAGTATTTATCACTAAAGGGAAAGACTTAAAATATAACCACGATACCACGAGTACACCTAAAAAATGAACAATTTTTTCCCATTTGGCAAAACATTAAATTTGACCCAATTTTCAGACACTGTGTAACACTATTAAAATGTTTAGATAATTTCAAACTTTAAAGTGATTACAGCAAATTTTATTTGTCAACAGGCAATTCAAATATGTAATTTGTTTGTACATTTAGAATTTTCCATTTGCTTTAAATAAATCTCTAGTAATAAATTCAAAACTTTGAATATTTCCTTGTCGTTTAAAAATACACTTAACCTGCACTTCATTGGAGATGTAAACTGATGTTAGTTTATCCCCTTCAAAACAGATGCTGATAGGGGGAATGGAGAGAGTCTGCAGTTGCAGGCAGGATAATCCCATCCATCTTATCCATGAGATATAAGCCCCCTCTCACTTGGAGGTGGAGTGGACATCACCATCTCAGACTCCTCAAGATTGGGGGAAGAGCTATGGACTAGAGTGGACTTACTGGTATTCTGTTATAGACTTATTGTGATTCACGCAATGGAAGTAATTACAACATTAATATGGAGCCAATGGTCACTGGATGCTATGGGGGCAGGGAGAGGAAAAAGCAGTTGTAATACAGGGGCTTTTTTGGGACTTGGGAATTATCCTGAGTAACATTGCAACGACAGATATAGGCCATTTTATATCATCATATAGCATTGCAGAACTGTGTGGGAGAGAGTGGTCTACAATGTAAGTTATGGTCCATGCTTAGTGGCAAAGCCCCAAGATGTGTATATCTATTGCAGGTGATGTGCCACACTAATGAAGGATGTTTATGTGGGAGGTTGTGGGAGGTGTGGAAGGTGTAGGAAGTGGGGCATATGGGAATCCCTATAATTTTTGTGTAACATTTATGTAATCTATGTATCTTTAAAAAACAAAAAAAAATTATTAATAAAAAAAGATGCTGATAGGTGAATATAAATATATAGAGAGAATGGAAAAGGAAGTTGTGACTATTTTGAATAATTATGCATTAAAAATTTCTAACACCTATCAATAATTTCTTAATGTCATCAAATATCTAGTGAATGTTTAAATTTCCCTGATTTTCTCATTTTTTAAATAAATGGTTTTTTAAATCAAAACCTAAAGAAGGTTCTCACGTTGCATTTGACTGACTTCTTATGTCTCCTTTATCTATGTTTTCCTCATTTCCCCCCATCTTTGTTTTCCTTGCAATGTATTTGCTGAAGAAACTAGGTCATTCATCCTAATGAGTTTCTCACATCTGGATTTTTCTGCTTGCATTACTGTGACATCAGTTTACATGTTTCTGTTCTCTTTATTACCTATAAACTGGTAGTTAGATCTAGAACACTCACATTCTGTCATTACAAAGACAGCCGTAATATGAGTATATCTTGGCAAGTTGTTTATACTTTATTGGAATTCCTCCACAAGATAGGATACCAAGGAAATCATTAAATTCTGGAAATTTAGGAATCCTAAATGGTCTCTGAAAAGGAAGACAATGACTGGTTTTGTCATGCTGGTGTATATTGGTATGTCAGAGACTTTTGATTTAATGAAGATAATTAAAAGAATAATTATAGCCAAAATAAAAATTTGCATGTTAGATATAGAAAATACCATTAACACATATCTATTCTGCCTTTGTGTTAGAGGTAATTAAAATTTTATAGTAAAATAAAATTGGAGAGAATATGATAAACAGGTATGAGGCTCAGATTTTCAAAGTAAATATTTCTATGTTCAAAGGAATTGGTCCATATCTTCCCACAGAGACTAAAAAGCTCTCATCCATCTGATTTTAAAGCAAAATTATAAATTCCAACAATGTAACTTGTTTGTGTTAAAAACAGATCTAGGGAGCAGATGTAACTCAAGTGGCTGAGCGCCTGCTTCCCATGTACGAGGTCCCGGGTTCGATCCCTGGTACCTTCTAAAAAACAAAAACAAACAAACAAACAAAAACCTCCACAGATCTAGACAAGTCCTTGTCTTTGAGGACTTTCTGCTATCACAGTATTTTTCACAGAGTGAAATCCCAATTTACGGATGGTATCTTTTGCCAAAGTAAAAGCTCAGCAGCTTAAAACTGGGGAAATAACTGACATCTTTAGAATTCTGACAGTTCTAATGAGCTACAGGAAACATTGGCCAATGTCTGCTTGGTTTGATTTCCATTCCTTTGCTAAATTCCTTACATCAGCACTGATGAATAAAAATATAATACAAGTCAGATATGTGATTTTAAATTTTCTAGTAGCCACTTTAAAAAAAGAAAAAGGAACACGTGAAGTTAATTTTAAGAATACATTTTATTTAACCCATTTTTTCCAAAATACTATCATTTTAACATGTAATCAATATGAAAAAGTCACTAATGAAGTATCTAACTTTTTGTACTAACTCTTCAAAATCCAGTGTGTATTTTATACTTACAGAACATCTTGATTCAAACTAACCACATTTCAAGTGCTCAATAACCAGGTGGCTAGAGGCTACCATATTGGACAGTTCAGCCTTAGATAAGAGAAGAATTACAACTGGAGACAATGACACCTTTCTAAGACTTAAGTTACCTTTCCCATGAATTAGATGATAAGTACATGTTTAGCACCGTATTTGCCACTTGTAGCTGAAAGGCCACTCCAAGTCTGAGGGAAGAAGGGATGGGATACAAATTACACATATGTAATCAAATATTTAATCTTTTTTATTTCAATGTTTATCCCTGCCATTCTGTTTTCCGTGTTTTGAAGAATGGAAAAGGTAGTACTTTTCTGTCTTGATGAGTTATGAATTAGCAGGGAAAAGTGGAACTTCCATTTAATTAAATTTATTCCGGATTATAGAAGTAATGTGCTCTTCTGGGGAAGAATTACCTTAAGAGTCAGACTTGAGATTTCATCCTGACTATGCCACAGTTTTAATTTCCTAGGCTGCTCCAAGCAAATACCAGGAAACAGGTTGGTTTAAACAACGGGGATTTATTAGCTTACAGTTTTGAGGCCGAGAAGATGTCCAAATCAAAGCATCATCAGGTGATGCTTTCTTCCTGAAGACTGGCTGCCAGTAATCCTTGGCTCCTCTGCCACATGGCAAGGCACATGGCAGCATCTCCTAGTCTCTCCCTTCTCTTCTGGGTTTCATTGACTTCAGCTTCTTGCTTCTGTGGATTTCTCTCTCTGTCTGAATTCATTGCATTTATAAAGGACATCAGTAATAGGATTAAGGCCCATCCTGAGTGAGATGGGTCCAACTTAATTGAAATAACCTCATCAAAAGGTACTACTTAGGGACGTGGATGTGGCTCAAATGATTGGGTTCCAGCCTACCACATGGGTGGTC
>PVKH010037338.1:0-11474 GCA_004027955.1 Chaetophractus vellerosus | reverse complement strand
GTAATAAATGCCCATATTATTGTTTTGTATTGTTTGGTATGAAACTCCATTTCTTACTCCTACAAGTGCTAAAGCAAATGCATAAAGGGTAATGATAAATCTATGATTTTGGATATAAAATGTACAAAGATATAAATAGTAACAAGTACAAAAAATGGTGGGGGGCCAGAAGGATACAACAAAACTATATGTGCATACTATTGAAGTTAAGTTGGTATCAAACAAAATATAACTGTTTATATTTAGGATGTTAAATTTTAACCCTATGGAAACCACAAGGACAACAGATGAAAAATATATCTAGATAGAAATAAGAAGGTACTCAATATGGTAAAACACAAGAAAGCAAATAAATATAAAAATAGGCTTTAATGGAAGTGAGAAACAACAAAAAAAAAGGTATCAGAATTATGAAGACTAAATAGAAAATGGCAGAAGAAAGGCCTGCATTATCAGTAATGACTTTAAAAGTAAATGGCAGAGGGGCTGGCTGTATAGCCCAGTGGATAGGGCGCTGGTACACTACATGGGAGGCCCTGGGTTTGGTTCCCGGGGACCTCTCCGAGCGGGCAGACCGCCTGAGAAGGGAAAGCTGCCGTGGGCGGGGCAGAGCCGCCATGGGCAGGGCAAAAAGTCGCCACGGGCAGGGCGAGCCGCCAGCGAACGGAGCAAAGCCACCCACGAACGGAGCAAAAAAGTTGCCTGGGAACGGAAGCAGACCCGCCCACAAGCGGGGCAAGCTGCCTGCGCGTCGCTGCAGCGGGGGGAGACAAAGCAGACATAGAAGAACACAAAAAATGAACACACAGCAGGAGCAAGCAGAAAAGGGGAGGGATATGTAACAACAACAACAACAACATATATATATATATTAAAAAAAAAAGTAAATGGCAGAGATTAGCAGAATGGATAAAAAAGCATGACCTAACTACATGCTGTCTGAAAGAGACTCACCTTAAAGTCAAAGGTACAAGTAGATTGATGGTGAAAGGATGGAAAAAAATATACCATGCAAGTCGTAACCAAAAGAGAGCTGAGGTGGCTATACTAATATCAGATAAAATAGACTTTAAAGTAAAAAACAGTTATGAGAGACTGCTGAATTGTTACATACTAATAAAGGGTACAATTCAATAGGAAGATACAGCAATTATAAATATATATGCACCTAATAGCAGAGTCTGAAAATATATGAAGCAAATACTGACAGATTTGAAGGGAGAAATTGATAGTTCTATATTAATAGTAGAAGACTTTAACATACCACTATTAGTAATGGATAAAACATCTAGTCAGAAGATAAAAAGTAAGTATAGAACTTGAATAATAAAGTAAGTCAACCAGAACTAACAGACATATAGAGAACACTGCAACCAACAAAAACAGAAGACACATTCTCATTGAGAGCACATGGACCATTCTCCAGCACAGTTCATTTGTTGGGTCATAAAATAAGTCTCAATAAATAAAAAAAACATTTAAATCAAATACTGTATATTCCCAACCATAATGGAATGAAATTAGGTATCAATAACAGGGAAAAAGGGCAAATGAACAAATATATGGAAATTAAACAACATAAACAACCAATAGGTTAAAGAGGAAATCAGAAGTGAAATTAGGAAATATCTTGAGACGAATGAAAATGAAAATACAGCATACCAAAACTTATGGGATGCAGTGAAGGCAGTGCTGAGAGGGAAATTTATAGCTCTAATTGCTTACATGAAAAAAAGAAAAAAAACACTTCAAATCAGAGACCTAACCTCACAACTGGAAAAACTAGAAAAAGAAGACTAAACTAAATCCAAAGGGAGAAGGGAGAAAATAAGAAGATTAGAGCAGAGAGAAATGAAATAGAAAACAAACCAAAAAAAAAAAAAAAACAAAAAAACAAAACCTCCAAAAACACAATAACAAAAAACCCCACAAAAAGCAAAACCAAAAAACAAAACAAAACAAAAAAGCAAACAAACAAAAAAACCAATACAGGAAATCAACAAAAAAAAAATGTTGGTTCTTTGAAAAGATAAACAAAATCAGCAAACCTTTAGCTAGACTGACAAAGAAAAAAAGAGTGAGGATACACATAATGAACATCAGAAATGAAAAGGGGGCCATTACAACTGACCCTGCTGAAATAAAGAGGACTATAAGTAGATACTATAAACAACTATATGCCTATAAATTAGATAACCTAGATGAAAAGGACACATTCTTCAAAACATACAAACTATCTATACTGACTCAAGAAGAAATAGAAGACCTCTACAAATCAATCACAAGTAAAGAGATGGAGTCAGTAATCAAAAACCTTCCTACAAAGAAAAGTCCATGACCAGATGGTTTTACAATTCCAAGAAGACTTAACTACAATTCTGCTACAAACTCTTTAAAAAAACTGAAGAGGAGGGAACATTCCCTCACTCATTCTATGAGGCCAACATCACCCTCATTCCAAAGCTCGATAAAAATACCACAAGAAAAGTAAATGACAGAACAATATCTCTTAGGAATACAGATACATTATTCACAACAAAATACGAGCAAACCAAATCCAACAGCATATTAAAAGTTATACACTATGATCAAGTGAGATTTATCCTTGGCATGCAAGGTTGGGTCAACAAAAGAAAATTAATTAATTTGATTTGCATTAACAGAATGAAGGGGGGAAACACATAATCATCTCAATTGACAGAGAAAAGGCATATGACAAAATACAGCACCCTTTCTTGATAAAAACACTTAGAACAGTAGGAATAGAAGGAAACTTTCTAAACAACGTACATATACAAAAACTCCACAGCTAACATCCTACTTAAAGGTGAAAGACTGAAAACTTTCCCTCTAAGATCAGGAAGAAGACACGGATGCCCACTGTCAACTCTATTATTGAACACTGTACTGGACATTCTTGCCAAAGCAATTAAGCAAGAAAAAGAAATAAAAGACATCCAAATTGGAAAGAAGAGGTAAAACTTTCCCGTTTTGAAGATGATATGATCCTATACACAGAATCCTGAAAATGAACCCCAAAAACAGTGCTGGGAAAACTGGAAATCCATTTGCAAAAAAAAAAAGAGGAGGCGTGTACCTCACACCATATACAAAAATCAACTCAACATGGATTAAAGACCTAAATATAAGAGACAGAACTATCAAACTCCAACAAGAAAATGTAGGGAAGCATTTCCAGGTCTTGTATAAGGCAATTGTTTCTTAGACTTGATACTCAAAGCATAAGAAACAAAAGAAAAAAATAGATAAATGGGATCTTATGAAAATGAAAAAAAATATTTTGTTCAAAGGACTTTACTATGAAAGTAAAACGAAAACTTACAAAATGGGAGAAAATACTTGGAAAATACATATCCAAGAAAGGATAAATATCCAGTATACGTAAAGATATCCTTCAACTTAACAACAAAAAGACATAAAACTCAATTAGAAAATGGACAAAAGATTTGAACAGACATCTTTTCAAAGAAGATATACAAATGGCCAGAAAGCACATGAAAAGGTGCTCAACATCATTAACTGTTAGAGAAATGCAAATCAAAACTTTAATGAGATAACATTTTACACCCATTAGAATAGCTGTTATTAAAAACCAGAAAATAACAAATGTTGGAGAGGATGCGGAGAAATAGGAACATTAATTCATTGCTGGTGGCAATGTAAAATGGTGCAGCTGCTATGGAAGACAATTTGGTAATTCCTCAGAAAGCTAAGTGTAGAACTATCATATGACCTGGCAATCTCACTACTAGGTATATATCACAAAGAATTGAAAGCAGAAACTTGAACAGATATCTGCACACTGATGTACATAGCAGCATTATTCACAATTTTCAAAAATGGAAGCAACCCAAGTGTCCATCAACCAATGAATGGATAAATAAAATGTGGTATATACATACAATGGGATATTATTCAGCTGTAAATAGGAATGAAGTCCTGATACATACGACAACATGGATGAATTTTGATGACATTACGTTGAACAAAATAAGTCAGAGACAAAAGGCCAAATATTTTATGATCTCACTGATTTGAAACAATTAGAATAAGCAAACTCATAGAGTCAGAATCTCAGAATCTAGAACATAGGTTACCAGTGGATGGGGTGGGTATAGGGAATAGGAAGTTAAGGCTTAAAATGTACAGGGTTCCTATTTGGAAGGCTGGAAAATTTTTTTTTAAATTATTATATATCCCCCCCGCCCTTTCTGCTTGTTCTTGCTGTTTTGATTTTTGCGTTCTTCTGTGTCTGCTTGTCTCCCCCCTGTTGCGGCGACCCGCCGAGTCAGCTCATCGCACGGCGGCCTTGCCTGCTCATGGGCGACTTTGTCCTGCTTGCGGGCGGCTTGTCCTCCCCACGGGGGCTTGCCGTGCCCTTGGCAGCTTGTCTTCTCAAGGTGGTGTGCCCGTTCAAGGAGGCCCCGGGAACTGAACCGGGGCCTCCCACGTGGTAAACCAGCACTCTACCAACTACAATGGGATATTATTCAGCTGTAAATATTCTGTAAAGATTCATCCATGTTGTTGTATGTATCAGGACTTCATTCCTATTTACAGCCGGCCCCTGGAAATTTTTGATAATGGATGGTGGCGATAGTAGCACAACATTGGATATGCAATTAACAACACTGAAAAAATATAACTGAATATGATTAAAATAGAAAATGTTAAATTGTATATATGGTAACAGAACATTTAAAAAAAAATCCATGGAACTACACTACACAGTGAACCCTAAGTTAAACCACGGACTTTAATTAATAGTACAATTATAAAAATGTTCTATCATCAATGGTAACAAATATTCCAAACCAATACAAGGTGTTGGGGGGTGGGCTGGCAGTTTGGGTCTTTCATGAAAAAATTTTTTGTGAAAATTATGTTTTAAATTGGTCCATTCCTGTGGGTGGGAACTTACTGTGAATCTTTGATTAGACTAGATTCAGTTAAGGGCCATTTGATTATATTACTCCAGTAAGGTGTAGCCCAGGGTGGCTCTTGATCCTCTTACTGGAGTCCTTTATAAATGGAATGAATATACAGAGAAAAAGATGAGACAAAGAGAGAGCGAGAGCGAGAGTGAGAGAGACAGAGAGAAATATGAACTCCTAGAAGCTAAGAAGCAGCCCAGAAGCCAGAAGCTGAAATCAATGAAACCCTGGATGAAGTCCTCAAGAACAGAGAGAAAGTTGGAGGAAGCCAGAAGCTGAAAGCAATGGAGCCCAGAGGAGAATGCAAAGACCAACAGATGCCACCATTGTGCCCTGCCATATGCCTGATCGCCTGCAGCTGCAGCTCTGGGAGAAAGCATCTCCTGATGATCTCTTGATTTGAGCATTTTTCTCAGGCTTGGAATTTTAAGCTTATAAGTTAATAAATCCCCGTTGTAAAAGCCAATCCTTTTCTGGTATATTGCTTTGGAAGCCTTTAGGTAACTAAAATAGAAATTGGTACCAGTAGAGCGGGTGCCCCTATGCAAATACCAAAAAATGTTAAAAGGGCTTTTTAAATGGGTAAAGGGAAGATTCAGGAAGAATTGTGAGATATTTGACAGAAAAGGTTCAGACTGCTTTGAAGAGACTGTTGATAGAAATATGAATACTAAAGATACTTCTAATGAGGCCTTAGACAGAAATGATGATATAGCACTGCAAACCAGGAGAAGGGCAGTCCTTGTTTTAAAGTCATAGAGAACTTGGCAAAATTGTGTTCTGATGTGAGATGGAATGCAGAATTTGAAAGTGATATGCTTGGATATTTAGCTGAGATTTCCAAACTACACATGGAAAGTGCTGCCTGGCTTTTCCTTGCAACTTATAGTAAAATGTGAGAGGAAAGGGATAAGCTGAAAACTGAACTCATGGGCACAAAGAAACTAAAAATTGATAGTTTGGAAAACTCTTAGCTTCCAGAAAGTGAGTCCCCAGAGAATAATACCCATGTGAGGACTTAACTGAACATGGAACTAGCCAGCCATTTCACTACAAGTCAGGGTTGGAAATGCAGTTATCCACGAAGGATCTGTGGAAAGTCTTACTGCCCGATGGCTTGGATTCCTGTGTACTACATGCAAAACTGACCAATTTTTTGCGAGATCTGTATGAACAGAACCACTGCCTGCCTGGACTAAAGGGGAAAGAAAAGGGAGAAATTGAAGGAAAAATGACTTCAAAGGCAGAACCATGGAAGCTGCGGTCTAGACCAAAGATATCATGGGTCAGGAGAATGGACCCACCGATGTGTATGGAAAGGGTGAGTATGCCCAGGCACCTGAAGAGGGTGGGCTTTCCACCTCATGGTTTAGGTAGAGTGCTACCACCACAGACTTCAGAGAGGGCGGGGCCTAGAGTGTGGCTGCCACCAAATGCATGATGAAGGTGGAGCTGAGAACATGGCTGCTGGGCAAGTCCTTTGAAAGGGTGGTGCTGACACTTTGTCAAGCCAGAGAAGAAGACACAGTTCTACAGATGACTCTCAGACTTTGAAGTCTAATGGACTATGCCCTGCAGGTTTTCAGAACTGTTTGGGACCTGTGACCCCTATTTTCCTTCAATTTCTCCCTCTGGCAATGGAAATGTTTATTCTACGACTGTCCTTCCTTTGTTTATTAGAAGCAGATTACTTGTTCTCAGTTTCACAGGTCCACAGCCTGAGGGGAATTTTGCCCCAAGACTACACGCCTATAATGGATTTTGATAAGTCTTGTACTTAATATTGTTACTGAAATGATTTAAGGGTTTTTGAAATATGTGAATGGAATGAATATATTTTCACATGGAAAGAACATGTCTTTCTGGGTTCCAGAGGGTGGAATGTGACAGTTTGAAGTTGGGTAGACCCAGAAAATCATGTCCTTAGAGCTAATCCAATCCTGTGCATGTAAACCTATTGTAGATGGGACCTTTTGATTAAATTACTTCAGTTAAGAGGCTTTGATTAGATTGTGTAAGCCAAGATAGGTCTTAATCCTCTTCCTGGAGTTCTTTATAAATGGGAGAAACACGCAGAGACACAGAGAAACCCCACAAAGGCTGAGAGAGAAGGCCCTAGGAGCCAGAAGCTGAAATCAATGGAACACAGAAGCTGAGATGAAGTCAATGAAGCTGGAAGTTGAAAGCAATGAGGCCCCAAGGAGAGGGGAGAAAGGAGATGGGAGAAAAGAGCAGATGCCGTTATGTGTCTTGCCATGCGTCTTGCCATATGAGAAAGGAATCCAGGAGAGACCACCAGCAGCTGGTCCTAAGGGAGAAAAGCAGTGCCTGAAAAAGCCTTGATTTGGACATTTTCACAGCCTTAGAACTGTAAGCTTTTAAGTTAATAATGTTAGAATACAATTTTGCCTCTTTAAAACAAGGATCACCTTTCTTCCAGTTTGCAATGACACATTCATCATTCCTCTAAGGGCTCAACAGAAGTATCTTTAGCATCCATATTTCTATCAACAGTTCCCTCAAAAAAAATATTTAGGTTTGCAAAGAAATGTGACCCAAGCTCAAGAGAATAAACAGTAAATAGCAATAGATCCCGAGATGACCCAGATGTTGGAATTAGAGATATGGAGTTTAAAAGTCACTTATAGAGGACTGTGGGAAGATGACAACGGCCTAACAGGCACAGCTGAATGTTCTCACAAAAAGAATGGAGAAAGAGGCAAAAGCTGTCCAAGGGACCTGCTCTGGGAGTCAGCAGGCCAGGACAGTGCCACACAACTGCCAGGAGGGTGAGGGACAGAAAGATGAAGGAGCCAAAAAGATAGATGTGAGTTAACAAGCCCCCGTGGCATCCAGGAAGGCTTCCCCTCCCCCATCCCCAAGATATTAAGCTGGGGTAAAACTCCTGGCTCACTGTAGCCAACTGAGGGGAATAGACATCTTCCTTCCTGCCAACTGTTTCAAGGAAAAAGGGAGAGTGAGGTCGGGGTGCTTTTCTTCAGTGAATTCAGACAGCAGAGCCCGCTTTGAAGCCCGGATCTGGAGACTCAACACAGGAACACAGGATAGCCCAGACTGAAAACACCTTAGTGGAAAGGTGTGCTAACTAGCGCCATCTGCTGGCCGATCTGGAAATTGCACGGACAAAAACTGTTCACGCTCTCTGTGTCCAACTCCTGGGAGAAAATCTGTACCCCACTAGAGAGTCCCTGGCCCAATTTTGAAAACTTAAGCTGGGAAATTTTTATTAAAGACTGAGAATAAGCTTAACTAAACATCAAAGAAAAGCTGTGGAAAAAAAACTAAACAATAGGCAAGAGAGAGAAACTGGCCATCAGAATAAATTCACTAACATATTCAGATACCTAAACATTATAAAAAAATTATAAGCTATACGAGGAAAAAGGAAGAGATGGCCTAGCCAAAAGTACAAACCAAATATCCTGAAGAGATACAGCATTTAAGACAATTAATCAGTGATAATCACACAATTCTCCTAAATCATTTCAAAGAACTTATAGAAAATATGACTGGGGGCCGGCTGTAGCTCAATTGGTAGGGCGCTGGTTTACCACATGGGAGGCCCTGGGTTTGGTTCCTGGGGCCTCCTTGAGTGGGCAGACCACCTTGAGAAGGCAAGCCGCCATGGCAGGGCAAAGCTGCCACGGGCAGGGCAAGCCGCCCGCAAGCAGGACAAGCCACCCGCGAGCAGGCAAGGCCGCTGCGCAGTGAGCTGACTCAGTGGGTCGCCGCAACAGGGAGGAGACAAGCAGACACAGAAGAACACAAAAATCAACACAGCAAGAACAAGCAGAAAGGGGGGGATATATAATTAAAAAAAAAAAAAAAGAAAATATGACTAAAGAAGTAAAGGATATTAAGAAGCCACTGGGAGATGAAAGAACAATTTGAAAGCCTGCAAAGAAAAGTAACAGAACTTATGGGGATGAAAGACACGAAGGATGAGATTAAAAATACATTAGAGGCACAGAGGAGCAGATTTTAATTGTTTGAAGACAGAATTAGTTACTTTGAAGGTAGAACATCTTAACTGGAAAAGACAGGAGAACAGAAAGAGGAGAGAATGGGAAAAATAGAACAGAGTCTCAGGGAAGTGAATGACAATGCGAAATGCACAAACGTTCATATTATTGGTATCCCAGAGGAGAAGAGAATGGAAAAGGGGGAGAAAGAATATTTGAGGAAATAATGACTGAAAACTTTCCAACCCTTATGGAGGACATAAATATCAATATACAAGAAGGACAACCCACTCCAAACAGAATAAATCTGAACAGACCTACCCCGAGACACCTATTATTCAGAATGACAAACATCAGAGATAAAGAGAAGATTCTGAAAGCAGTAAGAGAAAAGCAAAGCATCACATACAAGGGAAATTCGATAAGATTAAGTGCTGTATTAGTTAGCCAAAGGGGTGCCTTTGCAATATACCAATAATTGGTTGGTTTTTATAAAGAGTATTTATTTGGGGTAGATGCTTACAGTTACCAGGCCACAAAGCATAAGTTCTTCCCTCACCAAACTCCATTGGCACGTGTTGGAGCAAGACAGCTGCTGACGTTTGCCAGGGTTCAGGCTTCTTGGTTTCCCGGGGCTGCGTTTCTCTCTGGCTTAGTTCCTCTATTTCCTCAAGAAGGACAGCTTTAGACTATCAGGTGATTGGCTCACTTTTCTACTCCTGGGGCGTTCTCTCCAACATCAGAACTGCTTCTCAAAAACTGCTTCTCAAATCTGTTCCCTCTGTCTTTGGCCTTGCCTTTTATACTTGAGACCGCACCCACTAAGGGGTGGGGCTCAATGTCCTACTGATGCGGCCCAGTCAATGCCCTAATCATAACCCAGTCATGCCCAGATGAACAAATCAGTTTACAAGCTTGAGTCAATCTGGATTTTTGGAATTCATAATTATATCAAACTGTAATTACATCAGAAACCATGGAGGAGAGAAGAAAGTGGTATGATGTATTTAAGGTACTGAAAGAGAAAAACTGCAAGCCAAGAATTCCGTATCCAGCAAAGCTGTCCTTCAAAAAACAAGGGTGAATTCAAAGCCTTCACAGACAAACAAAAACTGAATACGTTACCAAAATACCAGATTTACAAGAGATAGTAAAGGGGGTGCTGCAGCCTGAAAGGAAAAAACAAAGGTGAGAGATCTGGAGAAGAGTTTAGAAAAGAAGATTATTAGGAAGGGTAAACTAAAGGCTAAGAAGACAGACAATAAAACAGTATGACAACAGAAAACCGAAGGACAAAATGGATGAAGTAAGTAATGCTTTTACAGTAATAACATCAAATGTTAATGGATTGAACTCCCCAATCAAAAGACATAAACTGATAGAATGGATAAAGAAAAAAAAGAGCCATCTATATGTTGTCTATAAGAGACCCATCTCAGACGTAAGGACACAGCCATGTTAAAAGTGAAATGGTGGAAAAAGGTATTTCATGCAAATAGTAACCAAAAAAGAGCTGGGGTAAAATAACAATATTATAGTATATGAACAATAATTACTCAGTGCAATTAGCAAATTGTTCCTGTGATCAGTATTCTGTAAGTTTCGTCATACAAAACAAACACTTGCTTTTCACTGAGGAGGACTGGAGAAGAGATGTATTTTTGGATACGTCATTTTTCTTTAACCCTTTCTAATGCATACTCGTTAATTAAAATAATCCTTCTGGATCAATAATGATTTAGCATGACTACTGTTGAAAAAGATTTTGAGTTTTTCTGCCTCATAAAATTATGAGCTGGCATATTGTTATTTGCTGTAACTTCCTCCAATAAGAGGTGAAGAATTCCCAAATAGGAATTTGATTACCCAGAAAGAATTATGGCCTAAATGGGAGTTAAATAACTAAACCAATGATTTATTTCATTCTTAGAGATTATTATGTCCAATAGTTAGAGCTGTAATATAAAAATTAGAATAATAATTTCAATTATATTAGAATTATTATTTACATTTATAAACGTTTGTTGCTCTACTATTTCCTATAATTGATCATATTAAATCTAACCTGGCCTTGTACTCTCTTTTAAAATTTGTAATTTCTTTCAATCTATTTTTCTATTTATTTTACAATTTTACATAATAAAGGTTGTTTTAACAGCTAAAAAAATAAACCCATTGATTATACACTTTGAATGGATGATATGGTATGTGACTATATCTCAATGAAACAGCTTAAACAAATAAATACTTGTGCAAGAATAGCCAGAAATAGCAGCTATGGGGCCGGCCCCATAGCCCAGTGGATAGGGCGCCGGTATACCACATGGGAGGCCCCGGGTTTGGTTCCCGGGGACCTCTCCTAGTGGGCAGACCACCTTGAGAAGGGCAAGCCGCCATGGGCGGGCGGAGCCGCCGTGGGCAGGGCAGGTCGCCCATGAACGGAGCGCAGCCAGCCACCCGCGAACTGAAGCAGAGCCAGCCGTGAATGGAAGCAGAAGCCGCCCACAAGTGGGGCAAAGCCGCCTGTGCGGTGACC
>PVKH010037337.1:0-11492 GCA_004027955.1 Chaetophractus vellerosus | reverse complement strand
CTACACCTGCTTCCCTTGGGGATCATTTTTTAAAGTCTTTTCCCAGTCTATCAAAACTCTTGTCTTCTTTGCTGATGGCTTCTGGATTTTTATCTTGTTCCTTTGGATAGATAGTCATTTCCTATATCTTTTGTTGTCTTGTATTTTAATATTTTAAAGTTTTTAACTCTGCACTTTAATCCCTGACCCTTCTTTTACTTGAGTTTGTAGCCAGCTAACGAGTGATGTGACAGTGATTTCTTTGAGTGCCAGGAATTAACACAAACAAAACCTTTCACAGGCTTTAAATTGGCTTTGTGTTGGGTGGAGCTCCTCTTCAAAATTTAGCCCACCAATTGAGAAGATCAGTCCAATGCAAATATGAAATATAATGTCCTCTCCAACTTTTCTGAGATTGCATTTTGTCCTGGGCTTATGCTTGCTAGTGCCTTAGTAATTCCCCATTTATAGGAATTCAAGTGTTCCTCTATTCCCTATGAAAGACTTTCTCCCACTCCTGTATACTCTATTGTATAATTTAAATTCGGTAATTCTTTGTTTCAGGACATTTTGCCTTAATTGTTTCTTACACTTCTTTAGCTGTTCACAAGCTGTGTCTGCTTATAGGACAAGTTCGGAGAGGGCAAGCCAGAGACAAGTTTCCTGGTTTTGTCTTTCAAGTTGCCCCCTGATAGACTGACACCAACACACTGGCACTGCAGCTTGTGCATGGGGGTTACTCTGCTCCCTCTGGAACAGGGCCAGGGTGCCACAGTGGGAGTGCATCCTGGCTCCACACTGTGCTGGGGAAGGGATGCAGAAAGGGCCAGCAAGAGCACTGAGAGCTTTTCCTACCAATTTTTTAAACTGCATTTTCTTGATTCAACGCTCACCCAGTTCCCAGTTACTGCAACACTTTAACTCTTTTTCCAAAGTTTTAAGGAAGATGGCTTTGCTGGTCTGTGCTAGTTGTTCAAAGATTCTGCAAGGGAATGGTACCCTGGAGTACTTAACACTGCCATCTTGGTTGACTGGAAGTCATGAAGTCACTTCTGAAATTAAAACTCACACAAACATTATATATCTAGTGACACTAGCACCCTTCTCCTAACATGGCTCTAGACCCCCATATCAGGGGACACTTCTATTGATTTGTTTTGTCTAATAATACTGATTACCCCATTTATAAGACCCTAGTCTCAATGACCAAAACCACACACATACACTTAATAAAACCCTCTTATATGTTATGAAAATTAATTTAAAGTAAAGCTCTGTAATATCCTATGACCTTACTCATGGTCTCTTAGAAAGAATCAATGCCCAGGTTAAGCTACTTTCCTTATCTGCCTGGTACAGCCTAGACATAGGTAGGATTTGGTCATGATAGAGCTGCCCACCGATGTCAAGAGAATTAGTCATGCCAGGAATTAATTTCTTCATGTTTTCTGTTGGTCATGCCATGGGTATCTGGAAGACTCTTCTGTGTATGGGCCTGTGTGGTATTCAGGGAAGCAATTGGAATTTTTCCTGATTGTTAACTGTTGGTCTTTCTATGAAACCTTTCTAACAAAATCTCTGCCCTAAAATAAAACTGCCCAACCAGATCATCTTCTTTTAGGAAGTGATCTTCCAGAATATCCTCATTGCAGTAATACTGTCTGAGGTGTACCATGGAGCCATCTCTTGGGAAGAGGAGTCAATTGTGTTGTTTATAAGCACCATGCCTAGTAATGTTGAGCTTGAGCCAATAATTCATCTAAGCCACAGAAGCAGGAATAATCAGGTGAGGAGGTTGTGTGGGAGGAGAATTTTCCGAACTTATTCTCCAAAGAATTAAAAAAAACATCTGGAAAAGAATGTGCAGATTGACAATTATGTGCAGAGCATGATGTCAACAGCATTTCTAAGGTTTCCCAACTAATTTCAAGATGAATTAGTTAATTCTGTATTCAACCATTAGAGTGACATTACAATGCTTTCTTTATTGAAGCCCAAAGGGAAAAGAGATTGTTCCATGAGTGATATTGCCAGGCAATAGCAGAAGTGGGATCAAAATTCAACAACTCCAGACGCTGAAGTTTGTGCTCAGCTGAATTTGGTCCATGTGACCTTCTTCATGCTTCTAACATCGTCTGCAGTCTGCATCTGTTTTATATCCTGTTTCATTGAGAAGGCCCTCAGAACGATGCAATATATAAAATATATGAATATTAAAAAGATGTGGAGATATAGTGTTATAATCAATAAAGCTAAAATTACTTTCCTTATGTATTCAATAGTCTACCTGACCCAAAATGTCCCAAGTTCATTGGACGAGTGAGATAGTATTAAGGTGGGAGATGCCCATTTGTATGTTTTAAATACACTTTAGGGGGGTGGATGTGGCTCAGATTGTTGGGTGTCCGTCTCCCATATGGAGGGACCTGGGTTCGATCCCTGGGACCTCTGGTAAAAAAAAAAAGCAAATAGCTAAATACACTTTAAATAAAGTAAGTTCAAGTAAAGTTCAAATCATGCCAAGATAGGCATGTCTTCCCAAAGTCAGTTAGGAACTCGCTTTTTGTTCAGGTACAGTACAGATGGGATATTACAATGATAAATAAAATATAAATTAAAGCAGGCAGCCCCATTGTTTTCAGCCCCATTCTCTATGGTCAAAAGAACTCCCCACAAAGTTATTTATCATAGAGGTTGTGTTTCCAGTATTTTTTCCTTCCTCCCCCATCAACTTAATTTCACATAAAGAAAAATCATGGAAATATCAAATGGTCTTTCATGTCTCTGGAAAACATAAACCAAGTATTTGGTTTCCAGATCTATTTTGTTTCATTGTAGTGTTGGAAGAGATGTTTGATATTCTGAGCTCTGGATTGCCCTGTTGATAAACTGACCCCTGTATTCTGTCATCAAAATTCCCTAGCATTGTTATTCAAACTTGGTGACATCTGGAAATACCACAGAGGTCCAAATCTTATTGGACTATGGTTAGAGTAACTACATTGTTCAAACCAGGACATTTTTGCAAGTCACAGGGGTACTATAAATAATTTTGCTTGGACATCAGTCAGAAACTGGGACTTTCTGACATAAACCAGAATATAAGGTCTGGAACCAAACTGTTAAGCTAGCTACAGTGCAGCACCAGTTGGATAGCAAATGTTTCTTTTCCCAAACCAGATTATTTCCCCATTTTCCCCATCTCTGTATATTGTGTCTAGTCCCTCTACTTTAGAAAAAATACATATTTTTACTTCTTCTCTTTCTTTTACTTGGCATAGTCATTCATTCATCAAGCCCTTCTCTCTCTTTTTTCTTTTATTCCTATTTTCACAATATCTCTTAGATGCTTTCTTCACTGCCAGAACCATAGCCTATGTCAAGGAATAACAGAATACTAACTCTGATTTATCTTTATTTTCCTAAATATACCTATAATCAATAATATAAGCATTTTCTAATTTTCCATTACTATTTGGATAAAAATTATGTTTCTTTGCTGGATACTTAAGGTCTTGTATTTGGTTCCACCACACACACACACACACACACACACACACACACACACCCTTTTCTCATACTAATTTAGTATTTTATTCCTGCTGAACCCACATCTTATAATACTGGTAAAGAATTGGTACAATTCAGTGGCAAGAGCAAAGATGCTGGGAAAATCCCTTACATATTCAGCAAATTACTTAACTTCTTTTTGCCTTAGTTTCCTCATTCATTATCAGAGTTTCTTAACCTAGGAATTATTAACACTGTGGCCAGATAATTTTTTTGTTGTGGGAGGCTGTCCTGTGTATTATAGGACGTGTAATAGCATCTTTGGCCTCTACCCAATAGTTGCCAATAACACATGCCCAGTTATGAGAATCAAAAATGTTTCCAAATGTTACCAAATATCCCCTGAAAGGTGAAAATCAGTTGAGATTGCTGTATTAGGAAGAGCTAATAATAGTGTATATCTTTGAGGATTCTTCTGAGAACTAAATATTAAAATATTAAACATGCTTCAAACAGTACTAGCACATGATAAGATCTTTGTAAATGCCAGTATGTTAGCTTTCATGAGTCCAAACCTTCCTTGCCTTCTCTATGTATGAAACTTTAGACGTACTTTGCAAAAATTTGTTACTTTCTGCTACAATATATTTTAACACATAAGATCTTCTTTCTTGCCAACACCCCCCCTTTTCAGCAATAATACATTTACTCTTTCCCCTCCATATTTTTTTCGTTTACTTTTTAAAAAAAGAAACACATCTACCCCATCTTTGTTTTCTTCTATATCTTATATAGTTTATTCTTTTTTATTATTTATTTATTATACATCCCCCCCTTTTTGCTTGTTCTTGCTGTGTTCATTTTTTTTCTCTGTGTTCCTCTGTGTCTGCTTGTCTCCCTCTGCTGGGGCGACCTGCCGAGTCAGCTCACCGGCGCGGTGGCCCGCCTGCTTGTGGAGGCTCGCCCTTGCTCGTGGGGGCTTGCCTTTACCCATGGGGCTTGCCTTTTTGCCCACGCACAGGGGCTTCCCTTGGCCTTGCCTGCGGTTTGCCCTGCCCACGTTGGCTTGCTTTCTCGAGGCGGTCCGAATCTGGGGCCTCCCATGTGGTAAACCTGCACCCTACCAACTGGGCTATACAGCTGGCCCCTTATATAGTTTATTCTGCCCTAGCAAAATCCAACCAGATTTTCAGGGGAAGACTGAGAAACTGTCACAGTCCAGAGAATACTGGGAAAACATGACAACCAAATGCAATATGGAACTGGAACAGAAAGAAGACATTAATGAAAAGCTGGTGAAACCCAAATAAAATCTATAGTTCAATTAATAGGAATATACCAATTTCAGTTTTTTAGTTTTGACAAATGCACAGGAACTCTAAGTACTATCTTTGCAAGTTTTCTGTAAATCTAAAATTATATCAAAATAAAAAGTTTATTTTTAAAATGGCAAAAAGAATTTTGCTAGTTAATATGAAATCACCCTTTTTTCTTTTTGGTAAATATGGCAGTCTGTTTAAATTTAAAATGAAGAATAAGACAACTTTCCTCATTGTGTATAAATTCCTTACCTTAATTCTTCCTCAACTTCCTCCAAAGTGGTTGTTACACTTATTTATTTATAGGATTTATTAAAAATGCAACTATTTCCCTCTGCCACTGAGCACATAGAATCTGTATATTAGATACTCAGTTTAGATTGCACAACCAAATTTAACCTTTCACAACTGTTTCTTATTTGCAATATTGAACAAGCTATAAATGATCTTTATTTCCATTTCCTTCTATTTCTGAGAACCATGATTATCATATCCTGTTCCAAAAATTAAAATAACTATGAAGTAGATTTAGGAAATGCTCAGTTAATAAGAGTAGATTTTAATTTAATAAATTTATTCCTCAACTCAGCTTACTAGAAATAAAAGTTTTAAAAGTGCTTTCATTGTGCTTGATTACACTTTTATTAAGGAAAAACAGCTTAAAAATTATATGTGACAAGGCTTAGGACAATTTCCACTTTATCACTTTTTATAGCAGGGCAACTATAAAATCTGTGCAACAGTGTCTTCAATGCACTTCATTTCATAGGTCCTTGAAAGGAAATCAAGTTACTTTAGAATCCCCAAAGGCTTTGGGGGTGTATAGTCAGTCACATGGGAGAATTTCTCTATCTACTTTTCTCTCTAGTAGAGGAATCATAACTCCAACCATCCCCAAAGAAAGAGGTTAAGGACTTCTCTTTATAACTCACATCTCATCCCTTAAGGGCTGTTGTAAAAGAAATAACCTTTCTAAGACCCAGATCTCTTGCAGAAATTAACAAGTCAAAGGGGGAAAGAATGGCAAAAAACAACCATTAATGCTAAGACATGTTTTTTGCAAAGAACTCCAAATAGACCTGGAAATTCAGAGCCAAGCCACAGAAATTTCCTTAAAAATTTTTAGAACCATTTTGAAGGCATTTTATTTTACAAGACTTATGTACTTTTCATTTCCAAATGCTTCTGCTGCTGTCACTTTCCAAGTTTAAGTTAGAATCTGCTACCTTCAGGCAGCCAATCCCATTAGACCTGAGTTTTCATATTTATCCTTTCTCATGGCCAATGTCATCCTTCAGATTTTCCAGTGTTCTTTTTTCTGCATATCTCTTTAGATGTACTGATCAGTATGATCTTTTACGTTTCTTGGATTTGAGTCTTAATCTTACCAATTACTAGCTCTATGTCTTTGTACAGGAATCTTAACATACACGAGTCTATTTCAATACCAAATAGGGATAATGATGCCTGCTATATCAGGTGTTAATATGAATTAATTTACCTAAGTCCAATTAATGAGCATCTCCTCTGGTCTGGGAACAGAGGAGATGCTTCTTAATTGGGAGCTGTTTTACTAGATTATGAAGTAGTTGCTATTTTTTGTCTTTCAATTACACAAGCATGCCCTTCCCTACACAGGTGTGCTAAGTGTGGAGAAAATAATTAGTAGCAAATTAAATGTGCAGTACACATAGGTTACACCAAATTGTTTCCTTATTTTGTGGGTTTTTAAACTGTCTTCCTGTCCAAGGGAGGAATCTAGACGGAATAAACTGGCATATATCGGGTTTATCTACCTGTAACTTATGGTCTCAACTTGGATCTAGATTTATTAATTACATAAATGTAGATTCATGACTTTGAATTTCTAAAACTGTAAATGTGACATCACTAATAGATGAAAATATTTTTTCATGAGAAAATAAATAGAAATGAAGAAACTTATAAAGAGAATGTATCCCCATCTTGTATTGAGGTAAAGAAAAAAAACCGCAGTGATATATTTACAATTCCAAATGCAAAGGAAAAACAAAGTCAAGACTGAAAAGATTGGAATACTGAGACTCTAAGAGTCATGTTTGCTCAGAAAATCTTGTAGGAACTGGGATGGTTTGAAAAGTTTGCTTCAGCTTTACCATCAAAAGAGGAGAAATGTGAAAAGGAAAATAAAAGCAAAGGACTGGTTCAGCCAGAGGAAAAGAGGGAATTCCTTAGAAGAATGAACTGCAATTTTCATGGCTCACCACACATAAATGAAATGAAAAATTGAGTGCATTAGAAAAAGGATGGAGAAGGAATGATTTACATATTACTAGACCAGATATGGTGACAAGGGACCCAAGGAATAAAACAGAGGAAGAGAGGCAAATTCTCACAGAGCAGACTGTTATTACTTCAGCACAAGTAACCAGGTCCAGAAATCTGTGAGAAGCACAGTGTTACTGTCACAAATGGCCCATAGTAAGAGCAATTAGAGAGCTATCCTTTAAAAGATTTGAGTAGTGAAATCAATGGTTACAGAAATTTCAGGTGGATCTGAAAGGTGAAGCCTGGAAGAGTATCATAGAATGGTCAAAATACAATGAGGAAGTTTTCTACATTATTGCTGTAGCTACAATATTTCCTGTGTCCCGAGGGAACATATCCAAGAAATTTATGGAATTATGACCCCAAGAGAAATCTTAGCAAAGATGAATCATATTATTAAAAGCCAGGCAGGGCACTTACAGAGCTGGTCCAAGACTGAGATGGATGTTAATCCGATGGGAGAGTACCTCCTCCTGGGTAGAATTATTTAGCTCAAGGAGCTGAAGTTAGACAAGATTTAAGTGAGCAATAAATGCTTTTGGTAGACTCAGACTTTATATCTCACCACAGGAGACCCCAGAAAGCAAACTCTAGAAGAGTATGATAAAAGATGAATGTCTGGACCAAAAATCAATGGGAAAGAAAAAAAAAATCTATCACTGAAATCCATCCAACAGGGCTGGGTTTACATGCAGTAGAAATAAAATGCCCAATTTTAAAAACATTAAACCATTAGAAACTCAACTGAGCCTCGTTGAAAGGACAGCACAACAAAAATACATTTGATGGCAAAATACATTTAAAAAAGTGCTGTTCAGAGACTTTGCATTCTGTATTTCACGGGTAATAATATCTCCAGTAGAGGGTTGGGTTCTCATTAGGCCTCCAGGGCCACAGGTTTCTTTAACATCCACTGCACCACAATTCAGGTATCTGCGGATTTTTCCATTTGGAACGAATGTGGGCTTGAGGGAGAAAACATTATTAGGAGACAGGTTTCATTAGCCTTAACAATTCCAAAGCAAGAAGCAACGGAGGGACCAGAAGTGAATAAAACTGCCAGAGGAAAGCAGTAGTTTTCAGTCTTGGCTGTTTATTGGAATCACCTAGAGTTATTAAAATTCCCAATGCCAATTGCACTGAGGACATTTTCCCAGGGAGGGACCTTCATCAGGAGTGTAGAGCTCCTTAGATGATGAAAATCTAATGCCAAAATTGAGAACGTCTGTAGTAGAGGCATGCCACTAGTGACTAGAGCAAAGTCAACCTCAGAGTAGTACTGTATGGCAGAAAATGTGTGCTAAGGTGAAATAGAGATGAAGGAGTTTTATATATGAAGGATGGGAAAGGGGGGACTTCTTTTAAAACCTAGTAACTGGAGCAAATTTCTAAACTTTGCAAGAAGGGCCCCAAATACCACTCTCAGAGAGAAGATAGTATCCAGAGGGTCCATCACCTCCCAATGCAGGGTGCCAAAGCTGATCTTTCACTGGGATATTTCTCCCAATTGAGTTTACGTTCACAGGTTAAGAATCCCAGAAAACGGACATAAGCTCCCATCCAAAGCTGAAACCATTATTTTTTCCCATCCCTGTTTATCACATAGCACTCAACTTCTGCTCTGGTCCTTGTCAAGACTAAGTTCTAGATTCTAGAAATACAATTTTGACTGGGATCCCTGCTCTTGGGCTGTATATTAGCATCTTCTAAATTTTGTGGCAATGAGATTAGTGCATGAATAATACTGCAGGTTTTTTTCCCCACCTTTAAATTGCTTAAAAAGTAAGCTAAATCAGGCATTTGGTGCTAAACTAACAAAACATCTGAGTTCCAGGAGAGCCATATGCAATCCAGAGAGAAACAGGCGTGGCTGTAGCTCCAAATAAAAAGTTGCAGAGTGTATTAGCGTTCTCCTGGAAAACAAGCCAATAGTATATAGAATAATCGTGCAAATGTTATTAAATTTATTAAATAGAAATTGGCTCACATGAAGGAGGGGATAGGCAAGTCCAAATTCCATAGGGCAGGCTGCAAGGGGATCTCAGATGAAGGTGCTGGAGATTCCTCTAGGAGAAGCTGGCTGGCTAAAGTAGGGAATGGGGATTCTCTCTTCTGACTGCTGAAATCATCAGTTACCCCTTGAAGGCCTTCAACCGGTAGGATAAGACTTTTCTCATTGTTGATGGCAATTTCTTTAATTGACTGTAGATGTAATCAGTCATAGATGCAATCAACTTACCCATGATATAAATCTATGAAATATCCTCACGGTAACAATCAGGTCAGTGCTTGCTTGAGCATACAACTGGACACCAAAATCTTGCCAGGTGGATAAATGAACTTAACTGTCACATAGAGTATAAATTTTGGATTTAAGATCTGTGAATTTTAACCCACAAGAGCAAACTAATTTGATTTTGCATTTAAATCCCTTTCATTTTAACTTGCAAAAACATTGACTTGAGGACTTCAATTTCTTCTCACAAAATTTATAATAGTCGGGCTTTATGTTGAAATTTGCTGCAATTCTTTGTTGTTGGTTGTATTATTACAGTATTTTTGTGAATTTACTTTATCTTGTGGTGCCTCTTATGGTCTAGCTGAACAATGTTAGAATTTGGGTTTAGATTTTCAAAACTTCCATATAAAAAAGTTTTTATTGCAGTTTAATGATTATGCATAAAATATGAATAGGTTGACACCAGATGAATGATGGCAATTGAGCTATGATCTTCTGGAAAGAAAAAGATAAACTTTTCATCTGTGATTATCTTAGATATAGAAATTTTATCAAGGATTCCATCAATTTCCCTTTTCCTTATGGCAAAAAAAAAAAAACTAAACTAAAAAATAATATAAACCTGTTTAAAAGTATTTAATTTCATTAACCATCAGGCAAATACAAAAGTTACAATACAATTTTTACTTTCAGTTAAGATAGTAAAACAAGGCATCAGACTTATCCCCTTGCCTAACAAATAAAACACTGGGTAAAGGGAGAGGAATGTGAAAGAGTGATTACAAAGGGGTATGAGGAAATTTTGGGGAGTTCACATTTTTAATTTTGAACATGATTTCATGGTATACACAAGTCCAAACTTACTAAATGGTATACTTTACATACACATATATCAATTATAACTTCATAAAACTGTTAAACTCTCTCTAACATATATACATGCACACTGTATTGCAACTACATACCCTAGGAATGCTCGAAATTTAAGAGTCAGATCATATCCACTGTTGTTTGTGATGTGAAACAACCAGGACTCTTATACGTTATAATTTAGCACAATCACTTTGGAAAACTGATCAGTAAAAGTTATGCACATTTTATGACCATGCAATTCAACTTCCTATATCCAACAGAGATGTGTACATATGCTCACCAAAAAAATCATGTTCTAGAGTTGTCATAGCATCACTCTTCACAATGTTCCCTAACTGCAAAGAAATAATTTGTGGTGTAGTCCCACAGCAAAATTGTATACAGACATAAGAGTAAATAGTCTGTAGGTACACACTAAATACCTGGTTCACACATGTATCATGTTGAGCAGAGGAAACTTGGCTCAATTTAGAACATGCTGTATGAACCCATTAATATAAACTATAAACTAGGCAAAAGCAAACTATGCTTTGAAAAGTCAGACAGTAATTTACCCTTGTGGTGGGGTAAATGTAGGCAGAGCACAATGGGGGCTTCTAGGCTGTTGACAATGTTGTTTTTTTGTTTTGTTTTGTTTTGGATGATGATTACATAGATGTGCTCACTTTGCGAAAATTCATCAAATGTTATACTTATGGTATGTGAACTTTCCTGTATGTATATTATACTTTAAGAATGTTAAAATAAACAGAAAAGTTTTAAGGAAAAATCTCTAAACCAGTAGGCACAATTCTTTCTAATTTCTAATCTCATCAAAGAATAGCAAATTTCAAAATGATCTGCCAAGTTTCAAATTCTGTTATTTTTTTATAGTAGGGAAGTGAAGATATGTGACTATATCCAGATTTTCTCAGGGATGTGTGCTGAAAGGGACTCTTTTCTGTATGTGTGGGTGGGAACAGGGTAGGGCAGGGCACGCAGATGTTAACTATAATAGGAAAGTCCTATTTAAGAATTGCAGAGAAAAATCTTGGAAACAGAAGGATATCAGATGGTGCCTTTGAAAGTACCTGGCATAGTAAGTCAAGCAGCAGTATGTCATTGGAAGTTGTAGTTTTCTGACACTCCTATTCTATTTTAAATTCACAGATAAGAAAAGGCTGTAAGAAATTCTAAGAGTTACATTTTACTTCCTATTTCTTAACAGCTAAAACTCTTCTATCTATTCTGTCACATCATTTCAATTAGCAAATGAAAATGTATTT
>PVKH010037336.1:0-11469 GCA_004027955.1 Chaetophractus vellerosus | reverse complement strand
GGGATGGTGATGCCCACTCCACTTCTAATTGAGAGGAGGCTTCAAGCCCATATGGCTTATGGATGGGACTCTCTTGCTTGCAGCTGTAGACTCTCTCTGCTCCTTGGTGTGGTAGTTGCCCATCCTCACCTCCTTGTTGTCCTGGGTGAGTCCAGTGAACTGGAGAGTAGGTGTTGCAACTCTGCTGAGGCTCTGGGCCCGCTGGCATATGGATAACACAGAGAGTCAAGTCTCTTGGATGTACACCTAGCCACTCCAGCATCAACTATAGGTTCAATAAAAGGGACAGAAGAGGCATATGTAGAGAAGTCACATCTGAGTCCAACTCTGTCACACTCAGGAGCACAAACTCCAAAGTAGGGCCCACTGGCAAGGCACCAAACTCCAGAGCTATCTGCCATGACCATAGGTCCTGGGTGTCTCCAGAGCCCTCAGGAGCCCTACTATTTGGGGTAATATTTACTTTTGCAGTCTATGAAATCCTGCTGAGAAATGCATAAGCGTTTCCTCTCTGATGACCTCCCGACTCACTTTGAAGTCTCTTAGCCACATAAACTCATTTGTCTTTACTTTTTCCCCCTTTTATTCAAGGTCTTTTACCAGTTGTATCACCAGCCAGTGCTTGGTAGTAATCTCTCAGTGCCAGTGAGGCTTATCCCTGAAGCCATGTCCCATGGTAGGGGTAGGTAATGCATTTATATGCTGAGTTTGGCTTAGAGAGAGCCTTTGCTCATTTTAAATGCTACAAAAATTTTTTCCAGCAGATTATATGTTAATTTTATCTATGGTTCCCTTTATTGTTCAGAGATCTTTAATATTGATAGTCAACCCCTTCAATTTTTTCATTATAGTTTGTGCTTTTTTTAAATTACAGCAGTTGTAGGTTTATGAAAAAATCCTGTAGAAAGTATAGACTTCTCATATACCCCCCATCTCACACACACAATCTTCCATATTACTAACATTTTGCATTAGCGTGGTATTTTTGTTACTATTGATGAAACAATATTATTATAAATATGCTATTAATTTTAGGTTGTATATAAGTTACTGCATATACATACACACAAACCATAGAATGTAAACACATTAGGGCTCATACTTTGTGTTGTACAGTTCTATGGTTTGTGTGTATGTGTGTGCAGTAACTTATATACAACCTAAATTTTCCCTTTTTATTCCTTTTCAAATATACAGTTCAGTGGTGTTAATTACATTCACAAAGCTGTGCCTTCATCACATCACCATCCATTGCCAAAACTTTTCCATCCTCCCTAACAGAAACCCAATACCAATTAAGCATTAACTTTTCATTCTCCTCCCCAACCTGAACCCTGGAAACCTGTATTCTAGTTTCTGGCTTTATGAATTTATGTGCCCTACTTATTTCTTATAATGAGCTCATACAGTATTTGTCCTTTTGTGTCTGGCTTATTTCACTCAGCATGATGACTTCATGAGTCATCCATATTGTATGTATCAGAGATTCATTCCTTTTTACAGCTGAATAATAATATCCTACTGTTTGTATATACCACAATTTGTTTATCCATTCATCTGTGATGGACACTTGGGTTGCTTCTACCTTTTGGCAATTGTGACTAATGATGCTATGAACATTGGTGTGCAAATATCTGTTTGAGTCCCTGCTTTCAATTATTTTAGGCATACACCTAGAAGTGGGATTACTGGGTCATATGGTAATTCTATACTTAACTTTCTTGGGAATTGCCAAACTAATTTCTACACTAGCTGCACCATTTTGCATTCCCATCAATAATGTGTGAGTGTTCCCATTTCTCTGTAACCTCTCCAACACTCCATTTTTTTTTGACAGTAGCCATTCTAGTGGGTGTGAAATGATATCCCATGGTTTTGCATTTCCTTGATGGCTAATGACATTGAGCATCTTTTCATGTACATATTAGCCATTTGTATATCTTCTCTGGGGAAGTGTCTATTCAACTCTTTTGCTCATTTTTTGTCGGGTTGTTTGTCTTTTAGTGGTTGAGTCATAGGAATTTTTTACATATATTCTGGATATTAAATCCTTATCAGATATATGGTTTCCAAGTATTTTCCCCATTCTGTGGGATGTCTTTTTACTTTCTTGATAAAGTCCTTGAATGTGCAAAAGTGCTTAATTTTTATTAAGATACATTTATTTTTTCTTTTGTTGCTCATCCTTTTGCGTAAAGGCTAAGAAACTACTGCCTAATACAAGGTGCTGAAGATGTTTCCCTATGATTTTTTTTCTAGCAGTTTTATGGTTTTAGTGCTTATATTTAGGTTTTATCCAGTTCTCATATTTAGGTTTTTATCCAATTTTTGCATGTGGTATGAGGTAGGGGGTCCACCTTCATTCCTTTCCTATCCAGTTCTCCCAGCACCATTTGTTGAAAGATTATTCATTCTCCACAGAGTGGACTTGTCACCCTTATCAAAAAACAATTGGACAAAAGTGTAAGGTTTTTTTTCTGGATTCTCAATTTGTGTCCACTGGTCTATATGTCTGTACTTGGCCTGCACCATGCTGTTTTGAGTACTGCGGGTTTGCAATAAATTTGAAAATCAGAAAGTATCAGTCTTCCAACTTTGTTCTTTTTTCAAGATGGGTTTGGCTGTTTGGGGCTGACTACATTTCCATATAAATTTGATGGTTGGCATTTCCATTTCTGCAAAGAAGGTTTTTGGGGTTTTTAATGAAATTGCATTGAATCTATATATCACTTTGGGTAGAATTGATATCTTAACAATATTTGGTCTTCTGTCCATGAATATGAAATATCATTCCACTTATTTAGGTCTTCTTTAATATCTTCCAGCAATGTTTTATAGTTTTCCAGGTACAATGTCTTTACACCCTTGTTTAAATTTATTGCTAGGTATTTGATTATTTTAGTTACTATTATAAATGGAATTTAAAAAAAATTTCCTCTTCAAATTGCTCATCACTAGTGTATAGAAACACCACTGATTTTTGTGTGTTGATCTTGTAACCTGCCACTTCGTTGAATTTATTTTTTAGCTCTGATAGCTTTGTTGTGGATTATTCAGGATTTCCTATATATAGTACTATGTCATTTGCAAATAAGGAGAATTTTACTTCTTCCTTTCCAATTCAGATGCCTTTTATTTCTTTTCCTTGCCTAAATGCTTTGGCAAGAACTTCCAGTACAATGTTGAATAACAGTGGTGACAGTGGGCATCCTTGTTTTGTTCCTGTTCACCAAAGTCTGTTACCATGTGTTGGAGCAAGATGGCTGCCAACATCAGCAAGGGTTCAGCCTTCCTCTTCCTCTTAAGGCTCTGTGGCCCTAGCTTCTTCCAATGTCAGCTATAGGCTGGGATAAGTCTAGTTTCTCTCCCAGGGCTTGTTTCTCTCTGGGTTTAGCTGCTTTGTTCTCTCCACAAGATCAGCTGTAGACTACCAGGTTCTCTCTCTTCCCAGGGCCTCTGCCGTGTCTATGGCACTATCTCTATTCCCCTGTGTTCTTCTCCTGTGATTTTTACTTCCTGGGTCTCCAGCATCAAAAAACTCCAACTAATTCCTCTGCCTTGTCATTTTCTCAACGTCCTACTGAGGTGGCCCGATCAAAGCCCTAATCCTAATTTAATCAAGTAAAAGTGAAACCTCTGAAGATAATACAGTCTAATATTCCCAGAGGAACAGACCAGTTTACAAACATAATCCAATATCTATTTCTGGAATTCATAAACAATGCCAAACTGCTACAATCAACAAATCCAAAAACTGATTCTTTGACAAGATCAACAAAATTGACAAAGCTTTACTTAATCTAAAACTTTAAGCTTTAAGTTTTAGATTGACTAAGAAAAAAAATAAAAAACAGAAATGAAAGTGGGGATTACTACCAACCTCCAGAAATGAAAAAGGATTATAAGAGAACACTATGAATAATTGGATGCCAACAAATTAGAGCACCTAGATGGACAAATTCCTAGAAACACACAACCTTCTAAAATCAACCCACGAATAAATAGAAATAAATGAATAGACCTACAACAAGTAAAGCGATTAAACCAGTAATAAAAAACATCACAACAAAGAAAAGTCCAGAACCAGGTTACTTCACTGGAAAATTCTATCTATCATTTAAAGAATTAACATCAATCATTTTCAAACATTTTTCAATTTTTTTCAAAACAATAGGATACTATATGATGATACAAAATGGCCCATATCCGTCACTGCAATGTCACTCAGGACAACCCCCAAGTCCCGAAAATGCCCCTGCACCACAAGTGCCTCTCCCTCTCCCTGTCCCCAAAGCATCCAGTGACCACCGGCTCCACATAACCTTGCAATTTCCTCCATTGCGTGAATCACAACAAGTCTACAACAGGATAGCAGGAAGTCCACTCCCTGGTATCCACAGCTCCTCCCCCACTCCCGAGGAGTCTGGGATGGTGATGTCCACTCCACCCCCAAGTGAGAGGGGACTTATATCCCATGGATAAGATGGATGGGATTATCCTGCCTGCAGCTGCAGACTCTCTCCACTCCCTGGGATAGCCATTGTCCATCATCATCTCCCCACTAGGTGTCCTGGGTGAGTCCATTGAGTTGTAGAGTAGGAGTTGCAGCTCTACCGAGCTTTTGGACCCAGCTGGCACATGGACAGCCCATAGACTCTGCTCTCTGGAAGTACACCTAAAACTCTGGCATCGCATATAGGCTTGAAAAGAAGAGACAGATGGACCATGTGCAGGGAAGACATATTTCAGTCAGACTCTGTCACTCTCAGGAGCAAGGATTCCAAATTAGGGCCCACTGATAAGGCACCAAACCCTGGGGCTATCTGCACTGATATAGGACCTGGATGTCTCCAGAGCCCTCAGGAGTGACGTTGCGGTGATGGATATGGGCCATTTTGTATTGTCTTATAGCATGCAGAACTGTGTGGGAAAGAGTGTGGTCTACAGTGTGAACTATGTTCCATGCTTGGTGGCAAGGCCCCAGGATGTGTATATCTATTGCAGGTATTTTGCCACACTAATGAGGAATGTATGTGTGGGAGGCTGTGGGAGGTGTGGGAGGTGGGGCATATGGGTACCCCCAAAATTTTTGTGTAACATTTATGTAATCTATGTATCTTTAAAAAAATTAATTTTTAAAAATTAAAAAAAAATTCAACAAATCTACACACTTGGTATTTCATAAACCTAGGGAGATAACACTTAAGCTAAATAAAATTGAAACTGTTATAGTTTAAAAAAAAAACAATAGGAAAGGAGGGAACACTTCCTAACTAATCCTATGAAATCCACATTACTCTGATACCAAAGCCAGACAAAGACATCACCAAAATGAAAACTATAGACCAATATTCTTTATGAATAGGTATATACCCAAAAGAATTGAAATCTGGTACTCAAACAAATGCTTGTACATGGATGTTCATAGTAGCACTATTCACAATAGCTAAAAGGTAGGGGGAAAAAAACAAATATTCATCAACAGGTGACTAGATCGACAAAGCATGGTATATTCATATAATGGAATATTAATAAGGCATAAAGGGAATGAAGTTCTATTACATGCTACAACATGGGTGAGCCTTGAAACATAATGCTCAATGAAAGAAGCCACACACAAAAGACCACATATTGTATAATTCCATTTATAAGAAATATCCAGAATCAGTAATTCCATAGATACAGAAAGCAGCTTAGTTGTTTCTAAAGGTTGGTTTTGGGGAGGGGGTAATGGGATCTGACTACTTAATAGGTATGGAATTTTATTTGGGGGAGATGAAATTGTTTTGTTTGAAACTAGATAGATGTAGTCTCCCACAATATTGTGAATATACTAAATGCTATTGAATTGTTCACTTTTAAATAGTTAATTTTATGTTATGTGAATTTAACCTCTGGAAAAGAGAGCCTTATAAAAATATAAAAAGAATAGACTATAGAAAAATTTAATTGCATATGTTTAATAGGATATTAGACACAGTTGAAGAGAGCATGAGTGAACTGGAAGAAGAAAATAACTCAGATGAAATAAAGGCAAAAGGATGGAAAATATAAGGAAAGAGTGTAGAAGACATCAAATTTCAGTGAAAAAGTTCTAACATACATGTAAAAGAATATGAGAAAGATAAATGTGCAAAAGCAATACTTAAAGAGATAATTGTTAATCCCCTACATTTTTAATGTAACATTTATGTAATCTAAGTATCTTTTAAAAAATAAAAATAAAAATATAAAAATAAAGAGATAGTTTTTGAGAATTTTTCAGAAAGGGGTAAAGGCATTTAGTTATCTTTTTAAGAAACCCTACAAATGTCAAGCAGAATAATTAAATATAAAACCACAACAAGGCACATCATTGTAAAACTGCTCTAAACAAAGAAAAATGAATAATGCAGTCAGAGAAAAGAGTTAACTGATCTTCAAAAGAGTAATAATTAGGTTTACATCATACTTTCTCCAGAAACAATAGAAATAAAAATACAATAGAATGTCATCAAAGAAAATACCTACCAAAATAGAATTCTATATTCAGAAAAAAAATCTTTCAAGAATGAAAGTGAAATATGGAGAATTTCACATATAATAAATTGTATTTGTTATTGGCAGACCCACACTAAGTAAACAGTAAAGGACACACAATGAAATGTATCCCAGCTGGAAATTCAGAGATATAGGAAGGAATGAGAAGTAACCAAAGGGGTAAATATATGAAAAAATATAAATGAATACTGACTGGATAAAGCAGTAATGATAATGTCTAGTGTGATTTGAACTTTATATAGAATTAAAATACATGGCAACAATAGAATAAGGCATGCACATAGACATATAAAATAGTATATATGTATATATATATATATGTGTGTGTGAAACTGGAGGGGTTTAAAGTGTTTGAAGTTTTTTGCATTGGCCAGGAAGAGATAAAGTATTAATTTCTACTAAGCCACAATAAGTCAGTTTGCATTTTTTTCACCTCTGGGTAATCTATAAAGCAAACAACCCTAAACAGTAAAGGAGTATATAACTACTGTGGCAGATTGTGTTTTGTAAAGACGGCCACAACAATATCTCTATTTCCACAAGCCCTTTGGCAATGTGACCTCACCACTCCCCACAAAGGTGAATTCTATTTCTCTTCTCCTTTCCCTTGAATCTGGGTGGGTCCTATGACTGCTTTGACTAATAGAATATGACAGGAGTGATGATGTGCCAATTCAAGGCAAGTGTGAACTGGCCTAACAGCTTCCACTTCAGCCTCTTGGAAGCCAGCCTCTGTCTAAGAGGTGTGTCTGTTCTGAACCACTATGCAATGAGAGGCATAAGCCAAGTGGAGAGGCTCTAAGTATGAGACTCCAGAGAGCGAGAGATAGAGAGAGAGAGGCCAAGGAGTATAAAGGCACAAGATATATGAGTAAAGAAGTCATCTTAGAAGTTGATCTTCCAGCATGCCCTGTATATCAAAAATGAACTACCCAGCCAAGTCCTTCCTGAGTTCCTGACTCACAAATATATGAGCAAAATAAAATGGTTGTTATAATTCACTATTGTTGGGGTAGGGGGGATTGTTATACAACAATAGATAATCAGAACAGTTACCAGGCTAATGGTGGTAGCAGGGTGGAGAATGGAATAATAAAAATTAATCAATCTAAAAGGTGGCAAAAAAGTTAGGAACAATAGAAAGAATAAAGTATTATGATAATTTAAACTCCATAAAACAAACAATTACATTAAATAGAGAAAATGTTCCAGTAAAAGACAAAGATCCTCAGCCTGGGTTTTAAAACACACACACACACACACACACACACACACGGACACACACACAGCTATACCATTCTTCCAAAAACACATCTAAAATATAAGGATACAGAAAGACCGAAAGTATAACAATGAAAAAATATATACCATGTAAACATTAGCCAAATGAAAACTAATGTGGCTATTTTAATATCAGACTATATGAAATGTAAGGCAAAAGGCATTATTATAGAGTGACAATTTATAATGATAAAATGTTCAATGCTTCAGAAAGAAAAAGCCATTTTAAATTTGTGTGCATATAACAGTCTTAAAATATATAAAGCAAAAATTGAAAAGCACTTCAAGCAACAATAGATGAGTCCACACTCAGAATGGGAGATTTAAAAATACTTCAAGAATAAGTTAGCTCATTTAGTCATTTAATCTCTCTTTAGTACCTTTATTCGACAGTAAGAACTGTGCTAGATGCTTTGCTGTGGGTAGAATGCATTCTCTATTGAAGAAATTTTTCTAAGTGATGATTCACCATTCTCTCTTTCTTCAAGCCAAAGAAATTAAGGGAAGGTTCTAATTTAATCTTATACTTTTCCACCCATCCTCTGCCTTAACTTGATCAGCTAAGAGATTTTTTGAGGAATGGGAAGAGAACCAGCCATCTAGAGTCTCATGAAGATACTTTCCACATCAATCTATTTGTGGGTGTAGGGGACTAACATGGACTTAGCAGTGGTAAGGCACTACGTTACAATGAGCTATTCAATAGATCAGAACTAGATTATCATCCAAGACACACCAGACCCTTTGGTAGAGCAGACAGCCTAAACTCTTACTCCTCTTTGTCTCAATTTTCTCATGTACCGCATGGGGATAATAATTGCCTTCCCAATAATGATCATTACAGAGCTTACACAAATATTCAATTAACAGCCAAATTGACACATTTTTCCAATTTCCTCTATTCCACTAGTTGACAACCATTATGTGACAGTTCAGTTGCATTTTGAATCATCTGCTTAATCACATGTGTTCATAATGCTTCACTTCTGTTCCTTATCATCAATACCATTCTGTTCTTTAGGGACTGAGGGTTATTTTACTATTAACTTTGGGCATCAAAAATATGGGCAGAATATTATCATACCTTGGTAAGAGAGCACCATTACATATCTTAACCAAAAAGATAAGCATTCAGAAGACTTCAATTTTAAGTCATACTTGGTAACTTTTTACCTTTTCTAGGTATGTATATCACTTGAACTGCATTAATAATGTAGTCCATGCTGAGCATTGTTTCAAGTATTCCGGCAGGGAGATGAGTATAGATTCCTGGGAGCTAGTACTGACAGTCTATCACCCTCCATCTTGTACAGATCTCTAAGTCAAGTCTGGACAAATCTATTCAGCTACTCCTGCCAAGTCTTTCTACCACAACTGTCACCATCACTCCATGGCCCTGATCCTCAGCCAACAATCCATTTATTTAAGTCTGCTAAATTAAAATTGAAGAGCAAGGTTTTTGCCCATCTGCCAGATAAATGGCAAGGGCCACTCACTGAAGCGCGGTCAGTGGAAATCTTTCTACAAAATACCCGCCGATGAGATATAGATATAATAGCTTCTCTAACAGGAGAGCTGACCTAAGCCTCTAATATTCCTAGTGTCTAAGCTGTCTAGAACACCTTTTAAAAGCCCATTCAGTTTCTAACCCCAATCTTACACGTAAATGTATCTGCTTTACTCAGTTGGTTGATCTTTACTCAAAAGGAAGTTTGATCACCATAGAGAAGCAACGTTTCTATTTCATGCTAGTAAGTAGGATGCTTCTCCCTTGAAAGTTAACACTCTCCACTGTGCCAAGTCTTGTCTTTGATCTGCTGACACAATTGATCTTGAATTTCTATTGGTTCTGATGCATCTTGTTTTGAGATTTCTCTCACATGGCTTTGTTTAATTCTTCTCTCTTATTGATTTATGTCTGGCCTTTGAACCCCCTGAAGGGCTGGATTTCCAGTCCCATTCCTTTTTACTTTTTTTTTTTTCTGATCTTTTAAGCTGATTTAGCAAGATCTTCATGTAGTGTTTTAGAATGTAGTAGAAGGGAAAGCCTCATTGGTAAAAAACAAACAAACAAAACCCCCCAAAAAACAGTGGTGCATTCACAACTCAGTTATGTTTTAAAATGTGTATCATGACCTCAGGGAGTCTTTGGAATGCTTCTGCTTAAGGCAGTCACATGTTTTCCACATCTTAAGAATAAGCAAATTAAATAGTCACATAATGTTGCAGTTTCCTTCTGCTGCTGTTATCATGGCTACCTGAGATTCAAAGAAGTCTGCTTTCAGTGCCTGGGTCTACCCAAAATTTAAGACATGGGCATCTACAAAGTAAAATAGTACCTTATTTTTGTATAATACTTTGAAATTTAAGACCCACATTGGAGCTCACGTGATTCTCAGCACAACCCTGCACGTTAACTGGACAAGAATATACATAGAGACTCTGATAACCTGGACAAGTCAATAGGAGTCTTTCCAGGAGGCCAAGCCTTCTGCCCTCCACTTCCCACCCCAGCAGAAATGGATGATAAACTATCCCTTTGGCTAAAAGAATCTAAGGCCAACTGAAATGAAGAAGGCAAAGTGAAAAACTGCCTGTCTGGAGCACTGTATGCTGTCTTCAGTTTACAAACTACCTTTCCCTAATGGAGAGCAGAAGGGTGAGCCACCTGCCTTGCTTCAGTAAACAAATAATGAGGAGGTGGCCACAGTTAGAGGAACCTTAATGGGTAATTAGCCAAGTGACTATCATTAAGGTTAATAGACTTCCCTCAGTTAAATTCCCTTCCATTGACTAGTATTGGAAATAGATCCTTTGGGTCAGTGAAGCCATTTTAGGGTCTCTGCTCTTATCCAAATGTATAATCCCATAGCCCAGCTCTGGCTTGGCTTAACTGATGGGTTAGCAACAGCTTCTAAATTACTCAGGGATGGAATCCATACTCAGGAGAGTTCATCAACAAGCCAAGTAGATAGCCAGAAAGGAGCTACCATGCAGTGGTGCAAATAAGACCACAGTTTCTAGGAACAGCAGGTAAGGAAGTGGAGCCAATTATAGGGGGAAAGCAGCTCCTGAAGATGCCATGAAAAATCACCTGTCTACTAAAATTACAGCAAAACTGCGTGCTGGAGAATTGAAGATTTTTATGCAGATGGAGATTTACTTTTTTTTTTTTTTTCACCTGCTGTCAGTAAGCATTAGACCATAAACATCAGCAAACATTGATTAAGCATATTGCCTTGATGAAACTTCAGGCTAAAGAAGAAAGTGGTTCAGCAACTTCAAAGCCCAGAAGACAAATTACTCTTGGTATAGCAATTAGAATGGGGAAAACTGCTGCACCTTCTTTGAAAAAGCATTCTGAGTTTAGTTCTATAGATGATCTAATAATAGCTGATATGACTTTAGAGAAAGCACTAGCGATTCCCATTATGGTTTCGTAATTTTTTAAAAAGTACTTCAGGTATATAAATTTCTGCGTGACCAAAACTATAAAGGTCAGTCTATTTCTAAGACATATCTCAGACTGGATGTTTAAACTAGTTTGCTTCAAGAAATATGTGGTATATTAAATGAAATGAGAAAGACTTTAGGGACCCAGCATTCCCGCACTTCCTGTGGTTATGCCCAACCTGAGCTAGGTTTTCT
>PVKH010037335.1:0-11473 GCA_004027955.1 Chaetophractus vellerosus | reverse complement strand
TTTGACAAAATGTATAATAGCCTGTATCTGTCATTGCAATGTCATGCAAAACAATTCCAATGTTCCCAAAATGTCCCCATGTTACACCTATTCTTCCCTCTCCCTCCTCTCAGAACCTCCATTGCTAGAATAACAATGTCTACTTGAGGCCATAGTTGCATTCCCTCTTATATTTGTTCATTCCTCAATCTTTAGGAATTTGGGATGGTGATGCCCACTCTGTTTCTGATTGAGAGGGGGTTTACAGCCCATGGGGCACGTGGATGGGACTGTCTTGCTTGCAGTTGTAGATACGCTCTTTTTTGGGATGGGCATAGTCCATCATCATTTTGTTAGTTGTCCTGGGTAAGTCCAATGAACTGGAGAGTAGGTATTGCAACTCTGCTGAGATTCAGACTTAACCAGCATATGAACAGATAGAAGATTTAAGTCTGTGAGACATATATTTAACAAGTATAGTGCAAATTATAGGTTCAAATGAAAGGGGCAGAAGAGTCATGTGTAGGAAAATTATAAATGAGTCTAACTCTGTTACACTGGAGAGTATAAATTCTGAAGTAAGGCCCACTGACAGGGTGCCAAATTCCCGAGATTGTCTGCCCTGCCTATAATGTCTAGATATCTCTAGTGTCCTCAGGAGCACCACTGTTTGAGACACTGTTTACTATAGCAATCAATGAGATTCTGCTGAGTGGTGCATAAGCATAATGTCTGGAATGACCTCCTGACTCACTTTGAAATCTCTTAGCCATAAAAACTCATTTGTATTTAATATTTTCCCTTTTTGGTGAAGGTATTTTTCCAGATGCATCACCAGTCAGCACTTGGTAATAATTCCTCGATGCCAGGGAGGATCATCCCTAGGAGTCTTGTCCCATGCTGAGGGGAACATAGTGCATTTATACATTGAGTTTAGACCACTTGTTTTAAATTATGGTTGTTTTCCTACTGCAGTGGCATTCCCAAAACCCATGACTAGCTTACTGCATTGAAGATGGTTTGTCTCCCAGTGACTGCACATTAGTAGAATAACAAAATTACCCATTCAAGTTTCTATTACAACTTTGAAATCAATGTATAAAAATACAAAGGAAACCATTGCTCACAGCAATATACTCTGTATCTTTTGAAAATGAAGGGTATATCTATATCTGAATTATAAAGAATATATATTAACACTCTAGCAACCATTAAAAATGTATTGTTGTGAGTGGATGTAGCTTGGTGGTTGTGTGCCTGGTTCCCATGTATGAGTTCCTGGGTTCAATCTCTGGTACCTCCTAAAATATGCATTGTTTGTAAAAAAATATTAAATCATTCTGAGTGTTTTAAATCAATTTAATTTAACTAAAATTCCACCCTACTTACTGAAATCACATCAGTGATAGTGGAAGGAAAAAGTGGAAAACTACATCATCAACATCAAATCCAGGAAGGTCAAGATACTAACCTTGGATTAATATGAAGAGACTTTCATAATTTAAGAGACTCAAGAAAACATTCAAGTTGCCTGATGGTCCTAACTGTGATGAAGATCATCCACTAAGTGGGTATTATTGTAAATCTTTGTCTACATGACAGATTTACACTTCCTTACCTCCATAAAACTCACCGTTAATGGCACAACACCTATTAAGCTGAGATATTTCTAGGAGTAGTGCGTCATGGTATTTTCCTGTACAGTTTACATTATTCTTGGCATTTCAATGCCTGTCTCATGAGATGGCTAAGAAGGAAAATATAGTAACTTGCAATCACTTCTCAAGGACAAAATGCCCCATCTTACCAGAGGAAATAGTTAGAAAATAAAAGGCAAATATTGAGAATAATAAGGTTGAAAAATGTGGCACATGAGAAACCTGGAGAGTTAGGGAATAACATTTTGTTTCATGGAATACAATTTAATACATTACCAAGTTCCTGATTTTTAAGGATTTTCAAAATGGAACAAATAAACATTTACAAAAGCTTCTTTGTAGAGATTGGTATATACAGGAGAGAAAATATGATCTTTGACATAAACCTAGACTTAGAGCTTAAGCTTCTGCTAGTGTGTAGGGAAACCCTGGGACCTCAAAAACATTTGAGTAAGACTACTGTAGCACTTCCTGACAATACAAGCTGAACAGGCTTTGTATAACAGAGGCAATTAAAATGTCCAGGCAATCCCTTGAAATGTGTCAGCACATTGAGAACCTGGAATACTGGATGACTTATTTGTTATTCACATATAGCAAAAAAGGAAAATAATTTCAACTTGTTCCATAAATTCTTTTTATTTTCTCTTTTAAGAGAAACAGTTTAGAAGCATGTATTAAACTTTCTGACACATCATTATGAAATTTTAGCCATATTATAGGGTAAAAATTTCTATAACTAATGTTCCTATATCTTATGTCATCTAAAAAATAAATGCTAAGAGTCACAGATTGTAGTATTCTACAACTTAAAGGGATGGGTGACATTATTTTATTCAGATCTCTCATTTTATGTATGAGGAAACTGCAAAATGACTAATCCAAGGTGATATTGTTAGCTAATGGCAAAAACAGGACTTGGAATTAGGTGGTATTTTTGTACTCTAGAGAACCTTCTCTAAAACCCAGATAAAGTACAACCATGTTTGCTTCTCATAGAACCAGCTTTTGGTAAAATTATGTAGTAGAAAATATTGCTCTTTAGCGTTTGATACTTTTCCCTTTGGATAAAAAGAAAAGGAAGTTGAAATTAAAATATTAAGCAAATTTTTAGAAAGAGAAGTTGCACTTGTTTTTGTATGCAGTGAGTATTGCTGCAGACCCATTTCTCTACTTGCAACAGCAGTCCTTTCATTTTATATTAGCAATAAAGGGCAATGCGGAAAAGACTCATGTGCATTACACAAAGCTCTTAGATGTATGGTGTTTATTGGTGCTACAAACTATTGGAAATAGCCATATAGATCTTGTGGCAGACTCTTCTTATAATGACTAGTAGTGCTTATACATAATAGAGGCTCAGGAAATATTAGTTTTTGATATGCTTCTTTAGCGGGTATATTTTGTGAGCCTATAACTAAGACAATCCAGTCTGCAAGTTGCTGGCCTGAAAAAATTAATATACTGAAATGCTCAGCATGCATTATTTGTTTATAGGTTTTTATATTAAAGGATTTTCTTGAAACTGTGGTGCACAGTTTTAACTATCTCCACAGAAAATGGTGGAAGTTGTTATTTCAACTTAGGAAATTCCCATGATTCTAAGTATTAGCAAGTAGTGTGTTCTTCCTTTCTACTCACTAGGAAAATGCAAGGGCATTCAAGTTAAACCATTATGCAGTAAACAACTTCCAAGCTGCCAGCTAAGTCAAAATGAACCAACAGTGAAGACTATTCGGCTCTCATGGGTGGAGCATTATTCCTTAAAACAAAGGCATAGTTGATCAACAAGCAAGAATTAAAAAAAAAAACCAAAACAAACTATCATATGCTCAAGGTTTTCAAACAATAGCACCATTTATTTATTTATTTATTTATTTATTTATTTATTTATTTATTTATTTATTTATTCATTTCCTCCTTCATCTTTTTTGGTTCTTTACCTATCCTTTCTATACATTTTGTAGATCATTAAGAGAGCAAAATAGTCTTGGGAAATTAAACACATACAAACACACATAAATAAATGCATCAAAATCTTTCCACCAGCTTATTTCCTTTGTAGACCAACTGACAAAGAAACAAGAAGAATAAATAGAGTTCAATTATTTAAGGACCTACAGTGTCATGTGAGTTCTATTTATCCTTACTCGGATTTGTTTTACTTTTGTCCTTTGGACCAAGCACATCATCCCCAAAGACTTCATGAACAGCGACTACTTCCATGAGAGTGGTTCAGTCAGAAATTATGTTTGCAGAGCAGAAAACACTATTCTAAGTTGGCAATATATTGGAAACTGTCATTTCCTTTGCAACCTAAACAAAATTAAGATTATGGGAAAACTCACTTGATAGAATTTAGAACTTGTTGTGACCTTTTTAAGAGTTCCAAAAATTTGGCCAAACCTTAAAAGTTGCCTTACAGTGATGCCCTGGGATGATTATTTCAAGAGTCCAAATGAAATGTGTTGACAGTTATACACTGAGAATGCATTAACATGGTGGTGTTTCTGTTTCTTGCTATAAGCACTGTCCTAAGAACTGAGGATATATCCCACACATACCTTATTCAAGTTACCTTGAGTGATTATTATACCTAATAAGTATTTTAAAATCACAATCATATGCTCATGGAAAACAACATTCCCAAATGCTCATAAGACTAAACAAAGAAAATGAAAATTAACTTGTATGACAGGTTTCAAGGTTACCAGTACGCTATAAATCACCTATTAGTTGAAAAGAAAATAGTAGATGTTATGGAAATTAAAAAGTTAAAAAGCTCCAACTATTTTCATTGTGTAGTTGATATGTGCAAGCAAATGCTCAGTAGCAGTGAAAATTATCGTCAGCTATTTAGTTACATTTATCAGTCAATTAATAGATACTATAATTTAATAAAAATTCACTTTTTTTGTGAGTGACCCAGCAAAGTTATAAGGCACTGTACATATCTTTGTTATCATATTTATAATTCTCAATATAATACCGATTTTTATTTTTAACCTCTATATTCTAGCAGATTTCCTGGACCACTTAATTCATTATTATTCACAAAACATATCTCATGGTTTAAAATAAAAAAGATAAAATAAATATATCGTGAAGAGTCCAGAATATATTGAAATCTAAAGGTATAACTGTTAAAGAGGTTCACGAAGGTTATATAAAGAATATTAAAATAAGTACTTAAATATGAATCAAAAAGATGCTATTACTTGAAGCAATTTGTTGGGTAATTTTTGAAGAAATGCCAATGTTGATGCATATATAGTTTTATTTCAGATTTTCCTTCCAAATATGCTTTGCTGAATTATGATTTTAACTTATAAATCTTGCAGAATAATTATCATTGTTTTTGGAGTGAAGTAGTGGATTATTTCTAATCTAATATTGTTTGGTTTATATGTGCGATACATGTTTTTATAAAAGCATGTGTAACACAATGTGTCACTAAAGCAGCAGGCATAACATAATTAGGTATGGGATAAGAGGAAGTTTCTGTACTTATAATGTTGTAATATATTTAATTTCTTCCATTTCTCTCTTCATGCTTTCCTATTTTCTTTTTTCTCTTTCACTAACCTTACTCATCTTATTTCCCATTCCTCACGCAGCTCTCTATCAAGCACCTAAAGTGCACTTATTTCCCTGACTCATTCCCAAGTAATTTACTTTTAAAAGTGTTCTCTTTTGTGTCTTTCTCTTGCAAACCCATACAATGGAATATGTAGGAATATCTAAGTACTTACTTTTAGACCATTTTCAAGCAACTTTCAAATAATAGCAGAAGATTGACATTTGGCATTCAGTAAGATGTAAATTGATTTTCCTCTATCTTTTGAAATAGAGGAATGATATATGCTGAATGTGAAATCTCATAGTTCCCTGACATACATAAAATCCTTTCATCTGTAGTTAGTATAACCCTCTCCTTCTTCCCATCAATTTGTTAGCCCCTGAGCTCTGGTCTTTCTGAAAGACTATCTGAATTATATTTTTTGAAATAGGAATTCTAGGTAGGTTCTACTTGGAAATGTAAATGTTTGAGACCTAAAAAGAGTTAATACTGCTTCTCTTTTCACTATTTGGTGATTTCTCATGAGATTAAATGAGAATATAGGTGAAGGTGGTTTTAGAAGACATGCTGCTTTTTATTTTTTTTTTCTCTATACATTTGTCATTCTTGGAAGTAGTTATCAGTGTTGTGATGTTGTTTACCCCTCAATGACCTTGTTTTGTGATTATAGCTAGAGTAATAGGAAGCTGTTGGGTTCAGCTTCAGAGCTTCTAGAAAGACTGGAACTTGTGGGATATGTAATGCAGTAGCATCCAGAATATATGAATATAATCTTGATTTCTTTTAAATGCTCAGCTAATTCTGCTTGATGATGCTCAAAGCTAAGATGTAACTTCATTAGAATTACAGAACTTTTGTACCTGGAAAATATTTTTAAAAATCGACTTCAAAATGTCCAGTTAGTGTTCTGTCAAAAATCATATCCTGGGATGTTGTGTTCATCAGGATTCTTTGGGTAATAACTGGCAGAAATCTAACTTAAGGAAAGAAAAGAGTTATTGGAAGGAAAATGAAGTAATTCACAGAAGAAGGAGGGGCTGCTCTGTAGATCTCAGGCCCTGGAACTGTGGACTCAGTTTCTCGTAGAATCTTATTTCTGCCTTTCTTTGGGTAGAGGCACCAGTCTTTCAAGAGTCATAGGGAAAAATTTCTCCAGCTCCAAGAACAGAGAGGGAAGAATTTTTTTTTTCTACCAAACACTCTATTTAGAAAAATACTGAGGGAAGACACGTATCTCTGGGTCAGGAAGATAAGGTGCTTTCCCAGCTAGGTGTGGATCATATGTTCACTCCTGTGGCCAGAGAAGTAGGCCACTATAAGTGACAGTTCAGTGAGAGAAAGGTGAAAAGGAAAAAGGTAAAGCAACATAGAGTTGTCAAGGGTTCTAAGCCTCTACTATTATTTTGCAGCAGTTCCTATTGCTGTTTCTGGAATATCTGCAGAAAGTAGGGAAACCAACAGGATCAAAGACACTGAGATTAGAGACTTGATTCATGCATTTCATAAATACTGATCAAGGACCTACTATGTGTCAAGCCATGGGATCAAGACAGAGCCAAAAACGTATTTTCTGTTCTCCAGAAGCTAAAGTCTATTTCAACAACATTATGTTTCTCATTATCAATATGACTTTTTCTTTTGGTTATCAGATTCATTCTATCAGCTTTCTTTATTTAATAGTATGCACAATCTCTAGCACCTCCTAAGTTGCATCCTTTCAGTTTCCCACCCTAAAGGAAGGTAACTTTTCTCTGACAGTTACACCCAAGAAAACCTTGGAAGGACCCATTCCTGGATCAATCATTCTGGGGTACAGGAGTAGTGTACTGTCAGTTACCTGGTTTGAGTCCCTCTGAATCAGTCTCTCCAGAGAAAACTCCTTGTCTTCTACTGAAATTGGGGAGGACCAACTCCATTATTAGAGATAGCTAGTGACTCCAATTCCTAAAACTTGATGCCCCACTGCATGCTTAAGTTTCAGCTTTCTCAGATGTTTTCCAGCTCCCAAAATGTTGCTGTTGTCTTATTTTTTTTTTGTTTTTGTTTTTGGATGTTTAAACTTATTTAAAAATTTAAAATATATTCCTTGCATTTTATTGCATATTCAGAGAGTTCATGTGTAATTCAGCCATGTTACCTGCAAGTTTCATGTAGGGATTCTTTACATGAAATCTCATCTGGCAATTGGACCTAAGAATATCTACAACTGATGTCAACCCGTTTCAAGCGTGTTCAGTTACTTTTATGAATTCTTGCTTGGTTAGATTTTCTCTCTTACAGTGTTGTTCTTTAGATCAAATTTGTATTTAACCTAGGGTTTGTCATAAGTTAAATGGTGGACTATAGTTACTAGTACAATTATAAAAATGTACTTTTCATCAATTGTAACAACTGTACCACACCAATGCAAGGTGTTAATTATAAGGTAGTATGGGAATCTTGTACTGTATGCATGATTGTTCTATAAACCCACAATTTTTCTAATAAAAAATAAAAAAGATATATGCTTAATTTTAAAACAAAAGATAATCATTTCCTTTTAAACTCTCAATTTTCTTGAGAAATCTGTTGGTGATTTCACATCAACATGCTTTATGATATGTATACCTTGACTACTGATTGATAACAGCCTTATCCATTCTCTACTTTTTGTATATATGTTGGAGAAGGGGAATCTTCTCAGTGAAAGAACCATATTGATTTCCACAATTAAATATCATTTTTTTCATATCAAAGAATGTGTCAAAATTTCAATAACACAAAGGATTTAACAAGAGAAAGATGGAGACATTTGTAAATCATGTTGCCATACAGCAAACAAAATTCTCATCCATGAGCAGTACTCTTGCAAATACTATATACTGTTAAAGGTTAAAGGTTGCCGAATAGTTTCTAAATATGATCTATCTAATGAACTATATTAACAAATTATATAGATATACAATCATGTCTTATGAATATCTACCTCGTATTTCTCTCTTATTCCTGATACTGTTCACTTGGCTTTTGATCATGCCTATATCTTAGTGTTTGCATTTTAGAATCACCTTGGGTCTTTAAAAAAAATACTGATGCTCTGACCAAATAAATAAACCTGAATTTCTAGGTATGGCATCTGGACAGAAGTACTTTTTTTTTTTTTTAAAGATTTATTTTTTATTTATTACATATGCCCCCCTTTCTGCTTGTTCTTTCTGTGTTTATCTTTTTGCATTCTTCTGTGTCTGCTCGTCTCCCCCCGCTGCGGCGACCCGCCGAGTCAGCTCACCGCGCAGCGGCCTGCCTGCTCGTGGCGGCTTGCCTTGCTCGCAGGGGCTTGCTCTGCTCGCGGCGGCTTGCCCTGCCCGCAGCGGCTTGCCATCTCAAGGCAGTCTGCCTGCTCGAGGAGGCCCTGGGAACGGAACCCAGTGCCTCCTATGTGGTAAACTGGTGCCCTACCAATTGGGCTACAGCCGGCCCTGGACAGAAGTACTTTTTAAAGTTCTACAGGTGCTTATAAAATGCAGGCAGGATTGAGAACTACTGATATTTATGTCATATAGGAACATGAACATGAGTATATGCTCCTGGTCCTTTTGATGGTATATTTGGCTTTGCCTTCCTGCTTTACTTTGAACTCAGGTCTATGAGATTTCTGGCTTCTGAATGTTAATAGTTATTGAGTTTAGAGACCTAATGCCACAGAGTCCAAATATTTAAGCATGTGAGCTCCTAACATATGAAGGGAATTTAAGAGAATTTTGCTACAGTGCAGCACTTAAAATGTAATTTCTGTATTTCTCAGAAATTCTCTCTAATCTAGCCAGAAGACTGCATGGAGACTCAGTTACTCAAAGCTGAGTTATTTTGAATTAATATATAACCTTACTTTTATTTTCCAGTTAAGTACTTTACAATACCATATATCATATCTTGTATTTTTTTCTCTCCAATATTGGTTTTTGGCTTTCTAGTAAAGAAACTAATTTTTACTTATGTAACCTATGTCATAGGTTACTTGTGAGTGTCAGGGTATTTAAAGTGCTACTATTGACATGATTAAGCTGTGAATAGTTGAAGATTTTAAAATCTGAATTACTCTTTGGGAATATTGTATACCTTGGAATGTCAAAAAAAAAAAAAAAAAAAGAGAGAGAGAAAAAGAAAGGCCCAGACCACTAAAGGGGGGATTTTCTCATTAAAAACTGTTCTTACTGAATGATGTTTGTTGAGGTGATAGAAGGGGCAGAAATCAGTTATCAAATAGTCAATTATTTATTAAAATATTCGATTAAGCATACTATGTGCCGGGCAATATGTTAGACGTTATACATGAGGAGTCAGATTGAAGGAGATATTATGATAAAGAATATGGAAATATGCATACATTAATTTGTATGGGAAAAATATATTTAGATGATGCTTAAGAAGGGATAAGGCTCTATCTCATGATATTTCCTAGTATAACATGATTACAAAAATTCTCCTAGGATTCTTCAGGCTGAACTTATTTCTGTCTTTTCCATACTATCTCAGATTCATAAGGTGATACAAGAACAGTGTATGGAGGGAGAATGGCCCTCTCCTTACTTAGTATTCACCTTCCTGAGAATCGTTGCTCCTTCAACCTCTGCTAATAATTCCTGATTTTGAATCCTCCAGATACTTCCACTTTTTAATCACTCCTAAATGGTATACTTTGCTTTGTTTATGTTGTTCCATAGTTCTTAGATGATTCAGGCATTTTTTGTGTAGATCATAAATTCAAGAACAGAAGTGATGTCTTTATGTATTATGATCAATTTTGGAATCACTGTGAATTGATTTCACCTCTATTGGCCCTCTGAGTATTATGTCCCCAAAATTCCCTAATTTATACAGATTTTGAAAATATATTTTAACTTTGTAAATAGCTTATTATTTTCACCAATGATTATTTATATTTAAAAACTAACAGTAGATATGAATTTAATTGTTACATACTATTATTTAGTTTAGGTATTAAGACAGTGGATCTCAACCAGGGGCATTTTTGCTCCCTAGGTGATATCTGGCAATGCATGGAGACATTTCTGATTGTCACAACTAGGGGGTGCTACTGGCATTTAGTGGGTAGAAGCCAGGAATGCTACTAAACATCCTAACAATGCAACAGGAAAGATGCCTCTCCAACCTACCCACCACAAAGAATTATCCAGTCTAAAATGTCAATAGTGCTGTGGTTGATAAACCCTATATTAAAATAATTCCAAGAAAAAGACTACATTATTGAATTTTTAATGTACGCTTGAAAGCCATGGCACTATAATTTTTATCTAGGGAAAAGATAATTTAAAAGCATTTATGCTTTGGCTCTTCTTTCCTTTATGCATTAACGTATTCCTTCTAAAGCTCTAAATTGAGTAGATTAAGTGATTTCCCTTCTAAAATTTTCAACTACCTCTATAACCACGAGTGCTTCCCTTAAGTGCAAGTGCAAGCTGTCTTCTCAGCAAGTTATGCCAAATTCAGTTATTAAGAAAATGAATACCCTGTAGATAAAATATGTTCCATTTCAAAATAAATGACACATTTAAAGGATGCTGTGACAATTTTCCAAATACGCTTCTTCTGTACAAATTAAAATTCTATTTCTGTGTTCAGCTAATAGTTTCACTACTAATCCCTAAGTTTGATTTCTAGATTTGTAAGGGAAGGCCAATGAATATGAATACTTATGTTTTCTAGGGTGCTAAATGTATGAGTTGCCTATATGTACATCTGTATTTATTTGTGTATAGTTTGTACACGTATCAATTCTAGCTTTTACTGGTGCCTGATTACCTGTCTTTCAAGGAGCGCTGTGAAGGGCACTTAGCACTACCTGTGCTTTTATAAGAAAACAATTTTATTGTGGGAATATATGAATATATTATGTCATATAATCTTAATTTCTTTTTATGAAATTAATAAAGGAGAGTGAAAGCTATCCCTTCTACATGCCTTTCCTGGCTCCCCTAGCCTGGAGTATACCCATAACACTTCAGATAAGCCACTATTAATCAACTTGCCAGTTTGTGTTGAAATTAACTGTTTTTATGTTCTGTTTTCCACAAGTGACTATAAATATTTCTTTATAACCTGTGTCTGTCACATTGCCCAGAACAAAGTAAAACATCAATGTTTGTTGCCTGATAATATAATGTAATAGTTTCTGAACCATCCTACCTCCTCCCCTCCCTTCCTCCCTCCCTTCTTACTTCCCTCCTTCTCTCCCTTTCTTTCTTTCTTTTTATTC
>PVKH010037334.1:0-11475 GCA_004027955.1 Chaetophractus vellerosus | reverse complement strand
TGGGCGGGCTGGAGCCGCCGTGGGCGGGGCAAGAAGCTGCCACGGACAGGGCAAGAGCCGCCACGGGCAGGGCAGGTCGCCCACGGATGGAGCGCAGCCAGCCACCCGCGAACTGAAAGCCGGCCGTGAACGGACTCAGAGACCGCCCACAAGCGGGGAAAACCGCGTCTGCGCGGTGACTACTCTCGGCGGGTCGCCGCAGCGGGGGGAAGGGGAGATATGTAATAAAATAAATAAATCTTTAAAAAAAAAAAAAAAAAGAATGAAGTCCTGACACATGTGACAGTATGGATGAACTTTGAAGACATCATGTTGAGTCAAATAAGCCAGACACAAAAGAACAAATATTGTATCATCTTATTTTGAGCGATTAGAATAAGCAAACTCATAGCATCAGAATCTAGAATATTGGTTACCAGGAGATAGGGTGGGAATAAGAAACAGGAAGCTAAAGCTTAAAATGTACAGGGCTACTATTTGTAATGATGCAGAGGTTTTAGTATATATGGCAGTGATAGTACCACAATATTGTGAATGCAATTAACAGCACTGAAATATATATCCAATATGATTAAAATGCTTAACCTATATGGTAACAAAATAAATTTTTTAAAAGTCTATGGAACTACACTACACAAACTGTGAACCCTAAGTTAAAGCATGGAATTCAATTAATAGTACAATTATAAAAATGTGCTGTTATCAATTGTAACAAATGTTCCACACCAATGCAAGCTGTTGTTGGTGGGGTGGTATATGAGAATCCTGTATTTTATGCATGATTGTTGTATAAACCCACAACATTTCTAATAAAGAAAGAATTCTTCATCTGCAAGAAATGCTTCATTCATAAATTTTGTAATTGAAGATGGTAGATTAAATGGTATTTCTGATAAAACAAATGAGAGGTTCCAATGAGCAAAACCATTTACTTAAAAGTTTATTCTCTGTTTAGAATTAATATAGTTGCATTGATTTCATTTTTCTTGCATATTAAAATGATATTTGAATAACTTCTGGGGGAGAACAACACAGTTGAAGGAAGGTTCCAAAGTTTCCTTCCTACAAGCAAGAAAAGTAACAAAAAAATGAGGTGGATCTGTGAAAAAGTATACCAGCAATATTCATTTTCATATACTGTCATAACTGCATATCATAAATCAGGAGATGTGTAACCTAGATCCGTTCGTTGCTGGGAGCAGCCATGAGGAGCATGGCCTACAAAAAACCCACTGAAGAATTTCAGAGTATGGTAGTTGGTGTCCTCATTCAATTATCCTCTACTTCCTATCGTGATAAGTCTGAAAAGTGTTTTCTCGTGGCTTCAGCAAATGTCAAAACCCTGTAGCAAATATCGTACCTGATGGTGGAAAAATAGAATTCTTCCTTATATTAAAGTGAGGAGAAGATAACATTATAGTGATGATCCTAGCCAATGCAATATGACAATAAAACCAGAGGAAAATAGATTGAAAATGAAAGACACAATTGTTATAATTTGTAGACAATATAGTTGTCTAGCTCTTATATACAATTGAATGCATTTGTAAGTTCTTAAAACAAGTAAGATAATTCAGCAAGATAATTGAGTATAAAATCAACATTAAAAAGTCCTATATAGAAGCAAATTCAAATTTCAAGTGTAATGATATAAAAAGAATTTCACAATTACAACTGAAATCCAAAAAAATACTAGTAATAATTCTTCTGAAAGACATGCAAAGTGTTTCTATAGAAGACAATCTAAAGGTATTGAGGTCATAAGAGAAGACTTGATTATATAGAGATATAGGATAATCATGGACCACAAAACTCAGAATTGTAAAGATTTCAATTTTACTACAATTGCTCTGTAAATTACATGCAAGAAATGTCCCAACAAAATTTTTCAAACTATATAAATTTTTTCTAAAATACATATGGAAATGCAAATATATGAGAATAAACAAGTTAATCTTCAGAAACTACAGGGCCCTACTCTTTCAAATAGCTAGAGCATATTATAGAAGCAAGATCAGAAAAATGCACAATGGTCAGATATTCCCAACTGATTAAGACTCAGGGGTTCTTAACAAGGGGTCTGTGAGCTTGAATTTAAATTCAGAAAAACATTACTCTTGTGGGGACATGTTGGTGCAGGTGTGATATATTTATTAAGTAATACACAGTATAGTGTGGACTTAGAAAGGGGTCTTTGGTTTTCACCTAACTGGCAAAGGGGTCAGTGGAACAAAAAAGGTTAAGAACCCTTGGATTAAATTTAATTTTAAATGTGGGTCACTCTGGGTAGAGAACAGGTGCAACACAATGGGAAACCGAAGCTATAATGTATGAGAAAAGATAGTTTGTTACTCTCAGATGTTACTGGAGATAGAAAGGTACCTTGAGGGGTTGAAGGGAAATGCAATGGGCTCCAGTGACTCAACCAGTAGGTGAGACGCACAGAGCATAGAGACCTGTGGGCTTGTGCCTTTATTGTGGTCCGGAAGTGGGGGTCAGTAGATTTCCAGCGGGAGTCAAGAATTGGTTATTTTAACACGCATGAAAAGGGAAAGAGACTTGGGGTCCAAAGGCAGTGGGAATGGTGAGCTTATCATTTGGGACAGGAGTGGGTATTAAATGAGGTGTGTGGGTGGAATGGGGAGTGGACATAGATGTAGGTTTGGGCTCTAGAGGGCTTTATGCCCCAGGGCTGGAAAGCTGCTTATTAACTGTTGAGCCAAGTGGCATAGCCAAAGTAAGATGGATGCTGAGGCAGCACACAAAAAATTTTCATAGTTATAATGCCAGAATGTAGTAAAATAACAGCACAGAATTTGCAAAAATACTGGAACTTGATATAGTTAGCATTGCGAAACTGTGGGTCAAGAGTAATTATTAATTTCAAAAACTGGCATCAGGACACATATTTCTATCCATTTGGAAAAATAAAATAAAATTAGATCCTGACCTCACTCCAAACAAAAGAAATCCTAATTATAAAAACTTTAAAACTTTTAAGCAGATGTGTCAATATGGAGATTGTATTTGTTTATAATCTGGGAGTAGAGAAGAATGTCTAGGCTGGAACAAGCCTAGAACAAGCTTATAAATCATAAAGGAAAAGTCTGATGAATTTGGTTGCAGCAAAATAAAGCAAAATTTCTGTATGCCTTCCCCCTGCCCCCATATTAAGAAGATTTAAAGTACAACAAGAGTTTCAGAGAAGACATTTGCAGTCCTAACAAAAGATATATCTAAAATATAAAATTTATTCATTTTCTAAATAATAAGAAAACAGATATCTAATTCAAGAGTAAACTCAAAAGGCAAATAAGAGATGATCAACTTCTCTGGAAATCATGAAAATGCAAGTAAACCGTATTGAGAAACCATTCTACTCTCATATAATTGGGGGGGAAATGTCTGACACTTTCAATTTGTGAGGTTTCAGGGAAAATTGAAACTTACATCATGCTCATTGGAGTGTAAGCTGGTACTACCACTTTGGAGAGCAATTTACCGATATGTAGAAAGCCGAATATGCACATATCCCAATATCCAGCAAATCTTTTAGGAGCAAGCCCAGGGAAACTCTTGCACACATGCGCCAGGAAGCACATATAAGTACATTATCTGAATTATGAGTAGTACGTAAGACAATTTGCAACCATCCTACACCGGTGCTACTCAAAATGCCTACTGCTGCTCTGTGAAGTTTCACCATTCTTTAGCAAGATAAGAAGCTTGTTACAGAGGGAAAATCGAATTACCTTATTATGCATACACTTTAGTTCAGCTACACCATCTCATTGAATATGCTGTTTTGTTTTGCTTTGCTTTATAGCTTGATATTCTGGAAATAGTGCATTAATGTCCAGTCTGGGGCAATCTCCTTGTCTCATTCACTGACCAATAACAAACAATTAGCAAACTGTGTACATTGAGTAGCACATGGCCATCAATAAAAGAATGAATTAATAAACTATAGCATATGCCTACTCTGAAGTGGCATGCCAAGATGGGTGGGGAGTGGGAATATTCTGCCTGGGTGTAAGTAATAAGGGAGAGCATTGTCTATAAAGCAATAAAATCAACAAAAAGTTGGCAATTCTAAACAATGTCATGATAAAATTACCTCTCACTGAGTCAGACAGCTCTCGCCCATCACCTGCTTCTACCTACCACCTTGGTTCACCACTGATATGGTGAATTTCCATATAGGGGTTAGAGCTAGAATACTGCATATGCACGGTTTTAAAACATGATGTATTGTGTCTGAGTGTTTGTTTTTATAAATTTTTAATAAAAATATATAAATGTGGGCCACTAAACTAAGTACCAACTTCATGTTAGTGGAGATCAATGGAAGGAAATGGGACAGGAAAAAGGTAAAAAAAGGACTTCAACTGAATTTATAATGTATTATTTTTAAAATGTTTTGAAGCAAATATGACAAATGAAAGGCCATATTCTGAATACTAGTTTCAACTTCCTTACAAAATAGATTTTTACTCATAAAACAGTGCCCTGTTTCAAACTTTTCCCTCTGTGACCCATAATTCTTTACTTGTCCATTTATTTTACAAAAATTACTCTTTATAAAGAAGAAAAGAAGATAACGGCTCGTGGCACCTGAATTTTTCAGTGTGTTATGATTATTTCAATCCTTTATCACATTTGTAGGGTAACTAGCAGATATTTGATAGTTACTACTCCTTCCCAAAGATTTCCATTTAACAGATTATCCTACACTTTACCTTTTCATGAGAACTTGCAAACAAAAACTCATTAGCATGTTAGAGCTTTATAGGCATTGTAGATGAATATCTTGAAACCATTGCAAACTAGGATAAACCTTTTAAGATACATAAAAATGTAAGGGCATTAGTTTGAATGCACAAAATAAAAGCTACTATTTTTTAAAAACTCCAGAAAGCTGTAGTTTTCAGTGCTAGAAGGAGAGAAATACCAATAATATTTTGAAATTTTTCTTTTTATAATATAGATAAAATTGCAAAATCTATGGTTACTCTGAAGAAATAGGCAAGGTATTATCCCTTTTCAAACAGAAATATATATGAGCTATCTGATACATTCCATTATTGTTTTATTTAAATCTCATTCAATTAAATGGTAGATAGCAACTAGAGCTTTGTATTTTAATTAAGTATTATTAAGTTCTGTATAATGAAATTGGCAGATGCTCTCTGTTTGGGGGAGAGTGATTAGGAACTAAAGCAACAGAGAAAAGGAATCAAACATAATATGAGATATAAAAGCATCATATGACATCTATTATTAAGCCATTGTTTTTCTAATACTGCACTTTATAAACCTGTACTGACATTAAAGCTAAACTAATAAAAATGAGTAGAGTCACTTCTTTCATAAGGATTGCAGTTTGGGGGTGATCTTTAATGAAAGAAGCTTTTTCAAAGTTTGAAAAATGAAATATAATGCCATCTTTACAAAATTATTTCAATTTTCTAGTTTTTAAAAATCCTTAGGGTGTTGTTTTAAAAATACTATGTGTATTCTTTTTGTTCTCTTCCATTAGATAAAAGGGATCTATTCTCACATGAAAGTAAAACAAAATATAGCGCTACCAGTTTTTATTTAATAACGCAGATAAGATTTAAATTTACGGCAGAAACGCTGCCTACGTTGATAATTTTGAGAATGGAATGTTACAATTTACCCGTTTAGTGTCATCAGAATATTCTTATTCCTAAAATGCTAAGAAGATCAATTTTAATTTGTTCTTCTTCCCAATGTTGGAAACCTGTTTTGATGAAAATTGCTGTCATTGTCATACTTTTCCTAAAGTACTTTAGTGCATGGTCACATAGGACATAAAGGACTGTTACCATAGCTTATATTTGCCTGAGACAGAAGAATATAAATAGTGCCAACCACTGGAAAAATTGTGGAATCAGTCAAGTTCATTTTTGCCATGCGCTGCTATTCCAACTCCATATTTTAAGTGTCAAAGAGCTAAAGCCATTCTTCCTTTTTATAAAGGAAAGAACAATGTTTCCTTTGGACTGACCTGAGATGTAAAATGGAGTCGAAGGTAAGGAAATATCTCCCCTGCATCCACTCTGTTCTTGCCCACACCACTAGAAGGTAGTGAGGAGGGATTTGTTTCTTCAGGACTTACACTTCAACAGGAGACTATTAGTGATAAAAGGCTTAAAATGTAAATTCCCAAGACATTCTATAAAAATGAGTTTTAGTCAAAATGCTATTAACAAGCTAGTAGTCATTTTCTGCTGCCTTAAGCTCACAAGCAGCCAGGGAAATTAATATGGGGAGAAGGGATCCACCAAAGCACCCCTAGGGGGCTGCAGAAGAGTGGGAATAGTGAAGTGGATGATCATGAATGGAGTGCAGTCTAAAAAGAATGATTATAATAAGAATCATAGCTAACAATTAAACAGTGCTTAATTTGCACCAGATTGTTAGTACTTTGCATAAATTAAGTTATTTAATCCTTATGACATTCATTTGAAGTATAAAGTATGACTATCCCCACTTTACAGGTGAGAAACTGAGGCCCCAAAGAGCTAATTAACTTGCTGAATTTCACAGGTAGTATGACTATTCAGTGGAGATCTGTTGATCCCAAGGACCCCAGTTATGAGACATAAAAGTTAAACAAAGCAACCCTCTATCTTTCAATGCATATACATGAAAATATCAATTTTGGTTGTATTTAGGGATGATAATGAAGATTACCAAATAATGGATGATTTTAAGGAAAACTGTTTATAACAACAACTAACATCTACTGAGGACAGGCTCTATGACAGGCACTGTTTTAGGTGCTTTTCATGTATTATCTAATTCAATCCCCATTTTAGCTCCTTTTTAGATGTGAGGAAACAGAGGTAGATGGAGGTAAATTGTCTTGCTCAAGGTTATGCAGAGATCCAGGAGCCAAGCAGTCTTCCACAGAGCTGCAGCTCTGTACCATCTAGTTGTGGATTATACTCACTGAACAATGAAGTAAGGAGAAAAATCCAAATTTCTGTTTAACTGTATGAAAGCAATAAGCATAATAATTGTCATTTGCATAACTGATTATTATTTCTGCTTCATTATAAAAATAATAGCATTGCTGTTCATTGGTTGTAAGACTAAATTTGCCATAAGATATATCCGATTAATAACATTGAACTCTTCATAAAATCTCCTCAAAAAAGAGTTTGTAGTTCTTTCATCATGTCCACCTGCTAACAAAAATATATAGAATTGTTTTGATAATATTGGTATTTCTTGCTATTTGGAAGTGACTTGGATTAATCAACTCCATCGACGATGACTGTCCATTGGCTTCCTCCTAAAGCTGATGACAGTAATTATTGAGTAACCCAGATTCACTTTTCTCCTTAAAGCAATTCCTGATCACCTGCCCCATAATATAATATTCTTTTTTATTTTTCAAAGATATTTTTATTACGCCAATATAAATGCCATACAGCTTTTTATACCACATTGTATTTTTAGGAGTTAACAATGGGTGACAAACTAGAATTTTTAGGAATACATAAAATTTATTATAAAATTGGGAACTTTATAGATAAATATACATGTAAAAATACATGAAAAATCTAAAAAGTGAGAAATAATAACATCAATAGACTTTATTCTGTGATTTTATGATGTTGCTATTATAATTTTCCTTCAGTTTTCAATATGTTTTAAATCAAAGGAAAAAATAATATTATTTGTCAAAAATACCTCATAATATGTTTAATCTTTCTCTTATTGCTGGATTCTGAGGTTGTTTCCAGTTCCTAATTCCAACCCTCTCACTAGGGAAAAACTCATTTTTGTGAATGTGCATTGTGGCAGTTTGATGTTACTTTGTGAATCCCAAAAAGAAAAAGATTATGTTCTTGAACTAATCCATTCCTGTGGGGGTGGAGCCCTTTTGAATGGACTGCATCAGTGAGGCATGACTCAAATTGGGTCTCTGTCCCTGGAGCTTTATATAAATGGTGACACAGAGAGAGACACGCAGAGAAAAGAAGCTGCCTTATTGATCCTGCCATGTGAGAGAGAGGACTGTAGGAAAAGAGAGATGACCTGAGAGGCCGAGAGAGTTCCTGTAGTCTGGAATCAACAGAGCACAGAGGCAGAGAACGAGGCCCCAGAGGGGCTGGGCCTACGGAGCAGCTCAAGGCTGGGGAGATGAGCTATATGCCGGATAGTCCCAGCTGAAATCAGGAAGAGAGAGGAGCAACAAAGACTGAGACAAGTTTGATGTCTGGTTGCCCACAGCTGGGCTTCAGGAATGGTGAGCCTGGAGGGGAAGGCAGGGTATAATATTCTTTAAATGCTTGAAGTCATAGAGCAATTTTGATAGTTATTTACCATTTGTACACCTAGTTCCTTTTATTGCTTATAAATTGCTTAAGGAAAAGATACCATGTCTCCCATACATCAGAATTCCTCTTCTGCTATTTTTAGTAAAGTGTATTCTGCATAATTGGAGATCCATATATTTTTTTTCCTTGATTAATAATTGATGGATTGGTGAAAACTGGGGAATCACAGGCTAAGATGTTCTAGGTTGAATTGTTCTACAGTTATTTGCCACCCATTGTGATTCTCAAACTTGATTGCACATAAAATTGTTGTTTAATAGGTTTTGGATGGGATTCAAGAATAGGCATTTTTAAAGCCTCCAAAGTGGTTCAAATATGTAGTCATGATGGAGAACCACAGGATTAGATTTAAAAGATTTAAAAGCCCTTCAGATTGTTGCTGACCTGCCCAAATATCACAAGTAAGTGGGATTTACTTATCCCTTATTTGCCCCATTCCCAATATACACACATTCTAGGTTATTAATATCCAGCTGAAACATTAGCTCAAATGTTAGTCAAAGTACTTTGTTCTTTGAGATCTAAATCAGAATAGCTCATAACCCAGTACATGTACAATGGGATCCACATGTCCTCAAACCTCTTTGGAGACTGCAGGAGCCAGATGTCTAATACTTTCCTTGTCACTATTGACTTCAAATTCCTGATTTCAAATAGCATTCCTATTTATTGACTTCCTCTTTCATCATCCCTTCTATGCAACCAGGCACTTTTGTTTGATTTACACACACCAGCATCAGCCCCACTTAGAGGAGGCATTTGACTTGCAGTGTGGACGTCACAGAAAATTTAGGATAGTGGAGGGAGGTTTATATCACAACAAGGAAACTAATTTGAATTTGAAAAATTAGACATACTTCTTTTAAAATTTTTCTTTAGGCCATTTTTCTCCAATTAGCACTAGTCGGCTCATCCTCTCCCCTGCTCCTCTCACACCAACACTTTCTTAGGCAGTGTAGCCATTTAGCATTATTTATGAATTCCAAAATGGATATTGGATTATACTTGTAAACTGGTCTGTTCCTCTGGGTGTGATTAAACTATGATTAGGGCTTTGATTGGGCCATGTCAGTAGGACATTGAGTCCCTGCCCCTTGATGGGCAGAGTTTTAATGCTGGAGCCCAGGGAAGTAAGCACACAAAGGAGCTTGATTGTGAGGAAGGAGAGGAGGCCCTGGGAAAAGAGACAAGCCATTTGCCTCATAGCCTACAGCTGGCCTTGTAGACGCAAGCCTGAGCCCAGAGAGAAGCAAGCCCCAGGAAGAGAGGAACCCAGGAAGCCTGTACTCTTGGCAGATGTCGGCAGCCATCTTGCTCCAACACATGGCAACAAACTTTGGTGAGGGAAGTAACTTATGATTTATGGCCTGGTAACTATAAGCCTCTACCCCAAATAATTTCCCTTTTATAAATGCCAACAGATTTCTGGTATTTTGCATCAGCACCCCTTTGGCTGACTAATACAGGCAGGATAATTTCATCCTGTCTCACGAAAGTAGTTTTGTCTCTGTATTGAACATTCATTTAATAAACTTTTCTAAGCAATTGGACCTCTTCCTTGGCTCCTAAACCATTTCTCCCACTCCTACCTGTCTAAATATGGAAAGAAAATAGTATAGAGAACTATTTCCCCAAATTTCTGATTGTGCATGTAACACTTCACTCCTACTATGTCCGTTAGAAGGAAGAAGCACTTTCATTCAACTTTGGAATAAATAAGAAGTTTTTCCTTAACTCCATTAATATATTATTAGTTATATTTAATATAGTTTTTTATATGATCAAGTAACATTTTCCTTTGAAATAAGTCATAAAATTTGGGGATATTTTATTTATTTTTATCAGATTTTGTCAGTTAACAATTGTGTGATGGTTCAAAGCTGTATGTACCCAGAAAAGTACATTCTTAAAGTTGATCCATTCCTGTAGGTGTGGAAACATTGTAAGTAGAATCCTTAAGTAGGATCTTAAGTCACATCTTCACTCATTCAGGGTGAGTCATAATCCTTTTACTGGAGTCCTTTATAAGAGAGTAAAATTCAGACAATGAGAGAAAAAGCCATGGAAGCAAGAAACTGAAAATAAATGAAACCCAGAAGAAAGCAGAGACCAGCAGGCACCACCATGTGCCTTGCCATGTGAAAGATGTATCCAGGATTGGCAGCAGCCAGTCTTCAGGAAGAAAGCGTCATCTTGATGATGCCTGGATTTGGACATATTTCTCAGTCTCAGAACTGTAAGCTTGTAAGCTAATACATTCCCACTTTTAAAAGCCAACCCATTTCTGTTACACTGCTTTTGGCAGCCTAGCAAAGTAGAACAAATAGAATCTCAGTCATTTATAGCTTCTCCACTTGGTGACTGGTGACCAGCTTTAGCTTATCCACTATCACTAAATGATGTCTGACATAAACAGGTTTGCTGCTAAGACAGTAAGTAGGCTATGTAGTAAGTTGTCACTATTTCATAATTATAGGTTAGGGAGACTATATATAGTAACCTTGCATATTAGAATTTCCTAGGTATACCATGATAACAGGTAAACTTTGTACAGTGGACAACCCACACAACTGTACACTGTGGCCTCTCACTACCATTCCTGGTCTAAGATACTGTCATCACTCCTCTGTATTATTTCAATAGCCTCCTAACAGGTCTCCTACTTCCACATTTTTCCCTCCATTATTTATTCTCATAACACCAGACAGAGTCATCCATTAAAAACACATCAGATCTTGCCACTATTTTGCTCAGAACCATCCAATGGCTTCCTATCTCACTCAAAGTAAAAGCCCTAATTGCCCCTGCCCTGTCTGACATCATCTCATACCACTCTACCTCCTGCTGATGCTGCTCCAGCCAAGCTGCCCTTCCTCTTCCCCAAAGACCCCAGGAGCATTCTTGCATCAGGGTTTGTGTACCTCCTTTAAGTTTTAAGTCTTTCTATAGAGATCTTTTATTACCTCCCCTATTAAAAATCACTTCCAGTTTTAGTTTCCCTGGCTGCTTAAAGCAGATACTATGGAATGAGTTGGCTTAAACAATAGGAATTTAGTAGCTTACTGTTTGAAGCCGAGAAAATGTCCAAATCAAGGATTGC
>PVKH010037333.1:0-11479 GCA_004027955.1 Chaetophractus vellerosus | reverse complement strand
AAAAATGTTAGAAGCAGACAGGTGAGAAGAGGAGAAAGCATGTTTTGGGCAGAGGGAACTCCATGTGCAAAGGTGTGATATATGAGAGAGCATGACATGTGCCGGGACAGCAGGTCATCTGGTGTGTCCAGAGGAAATCACAGCTGTGAAGAGAACCAGTGCAAGTGATACAATAGCTCACACTCTAATCCTGACAGTCCTAGAGAGCCACTAAGCAATTTAAGGTAAAAGAATGACACATTCAGGGCTATGGTCAAACCTCACTTCTTGAGTTCAAATCCTAACCCCATCCCTACTGTCTTTGTAACCCATGCAAGTTACTTAACTTATTTGTATCTCATTTTCTTATCTGTAGCATGAAGGTAATAATATCTACCTCAGAGGGTTGTTGTGTGATTAAATTGATCAATATATGTAACAAATTCAGAATAGTGTGTGGTACAATGATATGCTCCATAAATGTTAACTATTATTATCTTTAATAATCATAATAATATTTTATAAAGATCATTCTGTCAGCAATAGGAAGAATTCACAGTAGAAAGAGAATGAGAAGAGTGCCAAGGAAAAAGCCTGGGTACATTGAAATTTGAGATGAGAAGAAGAGAAGGGACCTTGAAGGAGCAACCGACCAGGTGGGATGTAACCCAGGGTGGGGAGATACTATGGAAGCCAAGGGAGAAGAGAGTTGTAAAGGAGGCAGGGGCCAATCGTGTGAAATGCAGCAGAAACGAAGTAAGGAATGGGAGTGCCCACCAAATGTAACAGTTGGAAGATTACTAGTGGCCTTGAGGAACCCATTTGTGGTACCACAGTCAGGGAATGACAGTAAGGAGAAGTGGAGAGTGAGCAGAAGGTGAGAGAGTAGAGTCAATATAGATTCTTCTCTGAAGGATCTTAGAAATAAAAAGAATGACATCGTCAGTAAGTAGAGAGTCTTCTGGAATGGAGGTTCAGATGGTTGTTTTTGTTTTGTTTTGTTTTTAAGATGGGAAGGACTTGAGCTCAGCTTTATGTGAGAAAGGGATAATTGACAGACTAAGATCTCTAAAGAGGCATGAGCCAATGATTTCAGTAGAGAAATACACTCTAATGGGAAGGGGTCATATGGCTAATTCTCTGAGACAGATGTGTGAAAGTAAATAGATTTGAAGGTGGGATCTGGATGTTGACAGATATCCTCCCTGATAACCACTATTTACTCTGTAAAATAGAAGGCAAGATTATGTGCTGAGAGTGAAGAGGGAACTTGAAAAAAGTAGTATGAAGGTTTAAAATAGCCTGTGTGAAAATGGGAAAGAGACAAGGCTCTTTCCCATTTTCCAGGACTGTTGAGTCTTTGAACTTCCAGCTTACACTGGCCACCATCTATCTTCAGGTCATGTGACTTTCTCCAATATTGCTAGAACCTGAGGATAGGAGTCAAGAAAGCCACTGATGGGAAGTTTCAAGAATTGAGGTATTGTGGAGCTGGTGTAGTTCAGTGGTTGAGCATGTGCTTCACATGTATGGGGTCCTGGGTTCAATCCCTGGTACCTCAAAAACAACATCATCAACAACAACAACAAAAAAAACACAACCTGGAGAATCGGAGAAAATAATTGCTAACCATATATTGAGTAAGGCTTTAATATCCAAAATATGAAAAGACCTGCTACAACCCAACAATAAGAATTGAGGGATGTGAGTATAATTGTAAAAGATAATATACCAAAAATAAGGAAAGAGGAGAATCCAAGAAAAGTTCCAACAGACAGGGATGAGTGGGAGAAATAAAGGTTAGCAGGTAGAGATGAGGTTAAAAGCAGGTATAACTTATCCAAGGTAGAGAAGGGGGCAGGGCAAGGATCGAAAATGGGATGTTGACACTTAGTGTCTCAAAGGTGCAGTGTTTTCAGATGTGGCCTTGGGAACAGATTGCTAAATTGAGGTGGTAGTAAACAATGTTGGAAATTAAGACATCAAGAACCATTAGGGCAGAGTGTTTGTGGCAGGCAACTTAAATATTATAGCTAGTATTGATAAGTCCAAAGGAAAAGAATTTAAATCCTCATTAAATGTGAGCAACTGGCATAAAAGTCACTGACACCCCTGAAGAGAGTACCATCCTGCTTGGGGACATTCAAGAAATAATTATTGATTGGTTTCTTGGTTATGAATTATAAAAGGTTCTTTCCTTTCAGTAGGTTTTATATTTATCCATTCTTCCAAACCTTGCTTTCAGTGTCTATGCCTGATGCTTCAGCAGTGGAGGACCCCTTGCTTAGCATATTTCCACCTCCTGGCAGCCCAACACTGGAGCAAATCTCTCTTTTCCCACAACCAGGACTTATTATTTTTGACTTGAGAAGTCCATAAATATTTGTCAATTTGTAAAATTGTATAAATTAGCTGGGAAAAGATATTTTCTAGAGGATTGTACAGACTTCACATCCCTAGTTACTTTACATGGTTCTTATGTGTCCCTCCTACCGGTAATTCTAAGTATTATAGGAACCAAAGTTAAAATATAGGGCTGAGTTTCTTCTCTTTCCATGTTCTGTTATTGATTTCCTGCATGGCAATCACTTATCACTTCACTAAAGTTGACATATTTTTGTATTGTTTTGTTAGATTTTTTTTTAATTATTGAATTATATCACTCATATATAAACATACATAAACAATAAGTGTATAGAAATAGTTGTGAACTTATAAAACAAACATACATATCATCATACAGGGCTCTCATACCTCACCCTACCACCAATACCCTGCATTGTTGTGAAACATTTTTAACAAATGATAAAAAAGCATCTTCAAAATATTACTACTAACCAAAGTATCTTATGTTTGGTGTATTTTTCTCACAACCCACCCTACTATTATTATTTTTTATATCATTCATACATGAGCATACATCAACAATAAGAATATAGTAAAAGTTGTGAACTTACAAAACAAACATGCATAACATCATACAGGGGTACCATACATCAACCCACCACCACCTTGCATTGTTGTGAGACATCTATTACAAATTATGAAAGAATATCATCAAAATCTTACTACTAACTATAGTCCACATCTCACATTTGGTGTATTTTTCCCCCAACCCACCCTATTATTATTTTTTAAATATATTTTTATTACAGAAGTTGTGAACTTACAAAACAATCATGCACATGTGCAGAATTCCCATACAACACCCACCTATCAACACACGACACTGTGGTGGAACATTTGTTACAGATTATGAAATAATATCATCAGACTATTACCACTAACTATGGTCCATAGCATACCTTTTGCACAGTTTTTCCATACTCCCCCATTATCAACACAGTACACCTTTGACATATACTATAGTATTGCTGTTAACCACAGTCCATAGGTCACTCCAATTGTATTTTTCCCATGCTCCTTCACATTCCTACCACCTTGCAATAGTAATGTACTTCTGCTCTAGCTAACAAAGGACACTCTTGCATCTGTACCATCAACCACGATTCTCATCCACCTCTAGGTTTATTATGTTATTCAGTCCCTAGATTATTATCTAGCTCTCTTTCAATTGACATTTACATTCCTAGACTACCCTTTCCAGTCACATTCCCATCTATAAACCAGCTGTTACTCACTGTAATGTGTTACCATCAACTTTATATATTTCTACACTTTTACAGTAAAGTTAGTTAAGACTTCTACATACATTAAGAATCAGTAGTCCATCTCAGTCCTCCTCTTACCTTCTTTAAGAATCTACCACCTAAGTCTTGAAGATGTTTTCCTACATTTTCTTCTAGAAGCTTTATGGTTCTTGCTTTTATATTTAGGCTTTTGATCAATTTGAGTTAACTTTTGTATAAGATGTGAGATAAGGGTCCTCTTTCTTTCTTGTGGCTATGGATATCCAGTTCTCCCACCACCATTTGTTGAATGGACTGTTCTGCCTGATCTAGGTTGGTTTGACAGGCTTGTCAAAAACCACTTGACCATAAATGTAAGGGTATGTTTCTGAACCATCAATTTGGTTCCATTGGTCTATGTGTCCATTTTTATGCCAGTACCATGCTGTTTTTACCACTGTAGCTAGGTAATATGATTATAAGTTCAGAAGTGAGAGTCCTCCAACTTCACTTTTCCTTTTTAAGATGCTTCTGGCTATTCAGGACCCCTTACCCTTCCAAATAAATTTGATAACTAAGTTTTCCACTTATTTTTTTAAATGCTGGTGGAATTTTTATCAGGATTGCATTGAATATGTATATCAATTTGGGCAGAATTGAAATCTTAATGATATTTAGTCTTCCAATCCCAATCTGTAAGCATGGAATGTTCTTCCAATTAATTAGCTCTTTTTAAAATTTCTTTTACCAATGCATTGTAGTTTTCTGTATACAAGTGCTTTACATCCTGGTTAAATTTATTCCTAAATATTTGATTCTTTTAGTCACTATTGTAAATGGAATTTTTTCCTGACTTCCTCCTCAGATTGCACATTACTAGTGTCTTTTAAAGTCTATTTCATCTGATATAAGTATAGCTATTCCAGATTTTTTTTTTCTCTTGTGGTTACTGCATGCATGGAATATCTTTTTCCAGCCTTTCACTTTCAGTCTATTGGTATCTTTGGGTCTAAGTTTAGTCTCTTGCAGACAGCATATAGATGGCTCATATTTTCTTATCCATTCCTCCAATATGTGTCTTCTGATTGAGGAGTTTAATCCATTAATATTGAATGTTATCACTGTAAAGTCAGTGCTTATTTCACCCATTTTGACCTTTGAGTTTTATCTGTCACTTTATTTTCACCACTCTTTTGAGATGTTTAGTTACTTTTACTGATATAATCTTCATTTCTAGACTCTCTTCCAAGCCTCTCTCTCTCTCTCTCCTGTCTTTTCTTTTCAGACTGTAGCACTCCCTTTAGCATGTCCTACAAAGCCAGTCTCCTGGTTACAAACTCTCTCAGTTTCTGTTTATCTGTCAATATTCTAAACTCGCCCTCATTTTTGAAAGACAATCTTGCTGGATATAAGACTCTTGCCTGGAAGTTTTTCTTTTGCAGTACCTTAAATATACCACTGCCTTCTTGCCTCCATGTTTCTGATGAGAAATTGGCACTTAATCTTATTAGGTATCCCTTGTATGTTATGCATGATTTTTCTCTTGCTGCTCTCAGAGTTCTCTCTTTGTCTTTAGTATTTGACATTCTGATTAGTACGTGTCTTGGAGTTTGGATTAGTACGTGTCTTGGAGTTTGGTCTATTTGGACTTATTTGGATGGGAGTATGTTGGGCTTCTTGGACACGGATAGCTATGTCCTTCCATAGGGTTGGGAAATTTTCTACCATTATTTCTTAAAATATTCCTTTTGCCCCTTTTTCCTTCTCTTTTCCATCTGGGACACCCTTGACATGTTTGTTTGCACGTCTCTTGCTGTCTTTTAGTTCCCTGAGACTTTGTTCAATTTTTTCCATTCTTTTCTTCACGTGTTCTTTTGTATGTTCACTTTCAGAGGCCATGTCTTCAAGCTCACCAATCTTTGCTTCTGCCTCCTCTAATCAGCTGTTATATGATTTCAGTGTATTTTTAATTTCATTTATTGCACCTTTTATTCCTGTAAGGTCTGCTATTTTTTTAACATATGCTTTCAAATTCTTCTTTGTGCTTGTCCAATGTCTTCTTAATATCCTTAATCTCTTTAGCCATCTCATTGAATTTGAATTTATTAAGGAATTTTGTTTGAACATCTGTGATTAGTAAAGGGGATTAAAATAATATTGCACATCAGTATCATTGGGTCAATTTTAAATTATTTTAGATTACCATTAAAATATTTTAGGTGGTGGATATTCTAAAATGGAAACAACAGCTCTTTAACTTTAATTTCTAATCTTTTGTGGAAACAAAATGACAGGATAGTTGACACAATATGTATTACTAAGGAAAGCAGGACTTCTAGAGTTAGTCAATGTCCTCAAAGACAAAAAGATAATCTGAATTCTGTTCAAGTTAGAATTTGGAGTCCAGAGTAAATTATCAAAATTCATCTAGCAAACTAACAGTTCTTTTCCTCTTATTGGCTTTACCTTAAAGTAATCTCTGGAAAAATACTGAGAAATATATTTTATTTTTGACTGCTTTTTAAATGTTTTCTCCAGTGTAACGTGGAAATATATCTATGTGAAATCCAAAGCAACGTGTAGAAACTAACAACATAATCAAAGAAATCAAAAGGTATTATCTTAGGTGACTATATCCCATGATGTTATGTAACTGATGGGACTGTAAATTTCCTACTATGTAGAAATACTTTCTAAGTATTAAGAAAGCTACCAAGCTCTTTATCTACAAGAGCATATGGTCTAATAGATAATTGTAATAACTACATAAAACACTACACTAAATGGTGAAATGTGACATGTGCTGTTAGAAGACTACAAAGAAAACACTTCTAGAAGGTCCCTCCATACAGAAAAGATAGAATGTGGCATTTGAGTTGATTTCTGGAGAAATTCCCTCACTTGCTGAGTAGAGGTAGATGCAATAATTCAAGACATCTACAAATGTCCATCAGATGGACATTTAATATCACTCATGTTTGTTCATTACATAAGGCATCAACAAATACCTTTGAACCATTACCTTATGTTGTTATGATTTTGTTTTCCCCACTGTTATGTATGTATGCATGTATGTACACATGTGTGCATGTATATATGATGTAATAGTTAAGAGCATGTGCTTTGAGTCTGAGAGACCTGATTGGGAAAGCTAATGTCTCAAAGCCACAATTTTCTCATGTGGAACCTTTTGACATTAAAACTCTCTACATAGTGTTATCATGAGGATGAAATGAAATAGCACCATGGTGGGAATCTGGTAAGCACTCAATGAATGTTACTATTATATTTGGTATTAGTATGCTGTTTCTTATCAACAGAAGAAGATTTTGAGCTCTTTTAAGACAGGGGCCATTTATTTTTCACCTTTTATAACTTATTCAAAGCACAATTCTAGATTTTTAATACCTACTCAATAGATCTATATCTATTGACTTTTAAACTTTCGAGCATAATCCCTCTGAGAAAGATGAAACTTATCTGAGGATAAGCCAAGGACGGAGTCTTTTTCCATCACATGTCCTATTTCTAACTTATAGGTTAGAAGCTCTTTAAGGGGCTTTCCAGTGACCGTTAATTGATACGGCCTTTGGTAACATGGGGTGCTTTAGAGTGTGATCCTAGTGTAACAGCAGTGTCTGGCAGCACTAACTCATCACTCACACTGAGAAGACACAAACATTCCACATTGTTGTTTAGCTACTCAGTGGCTGGAAGGTGATTTTTTTCTTCTCAAAATCTGTCATCATGCATGCAACCAAACAAAGTATTTTAAGTTTATTTTGAAAGAAAAAGAACATGAAATCCTCAAGCACGCTTGTAAATGTGAGGTTTTTTCTTGAGCATACATAGTACCTCTACAATAGAGAACTTTAACCAACTTTTTGTCCTGAATAACGTTCAATGATCTCCCAATTTCTTACTTCCTAAGAAATGCCCATCTATTGCCATGCCTGTGCATATTGAAAAGAAGAGAAATTCATGTAGGCTATGGTATGTAAGGTTTTAAAAATAAATTTTGCTTTTACTGTGCTTTGGGTTGCAACAAAAGAAACTGTAGTTAGTGATTGTTACCATTTCCAACAGCAACGAGGGTTTCTCACCCCAAATTATGTAACACTGAACTGCCAGAGAACTATGCAGGAGACCCTTGGTATTCACAGATTTAACACTCCAGGTTTTGAATATTTGCAATGGACCATGAAGGTTTGTGATGTGTTAATTGGCAGTTTTGCTGAGGTTTAAATTCGTATCACATGTACTTTGAAGCTAGGTTAGGGAATGATTGAGGAGCTAGTGAGTTAGCCTAGTCAGCCACCCAGCATCCTCTCCAATCAGATTTTTTTGTTGTTCTCTACTCCTGACATAGGCAGTAACTCTCAGGATGATTAAAAACTTGGCTTCTGTGAAAGCAGAAATAGTCATCAGAGGAAAGATAAAACATAAGTAAATCTTGCAAAAACATTTGTTTGTTTTGGGGAAAGGTGTGCTTAGAAATTCATATGTCTTTAAAAAGTATTGAAAAAGACAGGAGCCTGTGCAAATACGTCCATATTCATAGATTTGGAGATTTTTCATGTCTCAGGATTCATCTCTTGCAAATATCAAGGATTCTCAAACATGAACTTTAGAGGGTCTGTATGAGATTTTAAAATCCTTAAAAAATTGCCTTCCTTTGCTTCTGATATGGTTGGAATATGGCTGCTGAGTGCCAGATTATTAGAGTACTCAATTTTCAAATTCTTACAAAGGCTCTCAATGGCATGACTTGCTCCTGAAGGAGCCCAAGAGGCCTATGAGCAGTGCTTTGTGGCCAAGCTTTGGCCTTGAAGTGGCACATTCTAGGAATGTGAAATCTTATGGTTTGGCAAGCTCTCTGGTCTCTTGGCCCTGTGGAAAATGCTACTCCCCACCTGATGCTGCTTGTGAGCTCAGACCCCTGCCTGCCATTAATCAGCACTTATGGGACAGGGGCGAGGCCAGTAGGGCCGAACAACAAGTGGTAAGTAATCAAGTTTTCTCTGGTGCACTGCAAAATGAGGAGACAGAGTCTTTTGTGAAGTTTAAATGTATTTCATGTAAAAAGGCTATTCTTGATTAATATTATTATGTTAGGATGTCCTTTTTATGAAGTGATGGTGGTAGTAAATAGTAGGGTTTAAAAAAAAAAAGCTTCCTCCTTGGCAAAATTAAAAGTCGACAACTTTATTTAAGCTCCCCAGATTTTTCTGAAATTTTGCTTATTTGGGAAATGCAAAAGATTATATATAATTCAAGGTTCTAAGGCTTAGCAAGAGGAGAAACTTCTCTAGAAAGCGCAAGTTTTTCCTCACAATTAAACACAGTGCAGCCTCTGGGCTTTTTACACAAGAGCATCTGAGTCCTCAGGTCACACCTGAACCCCAGTCTCTGCTGTGGCAGTGTATTTCATTGCCACTCAAGCTATTGGACCAGCTGTGTTTACATATCTTGAGCCATTCAAAGTAAGTGATCTTTGTTCTGATAATAATGGTGGGAGTTGTACTTTGCATTCATAAGCCCCGTCCAAAAAATCCATTCTTGGCTCTCCTCCAAAAATGACAATTGCAAAAATAAGATTGAATCAGTGATTTATTTTGTATCTTTTCTTTCTTTTTTTTTTTCCTTTAGTCATAGTATTTCTGTTTTTGTAAGACTCATACAGTATTTGAGGAATGTTGAGATTTACAAATTAAGGGAAATCTTAGGCAATAATAAAATAAAAAACATATTAGAGATTTAAATATAGCAGTCAGGCTGAAGACCAGATGGGCTGTCAGATAACACAACTTGAGCTAACAAGAGATTATTCTTGAAAACCTACATCTTCACCTGTTGTTTATCACAGTGGAATGTTGACATATCAGTTACTGCACAAAGCAGTCAAAATGCAGCATCTTAGATCTGATCCCCAGGAAGGGCCTTTAAATTTAGACTGCCTTGATAACGAAGAGGAGTGAACTAGTATTACATGTGAGCATAAGGTGGACACCAGAGTATAAGTCAAACAACATCTAAATAAAGTAGATATGCAGAAAGTCAAGAAGGCTACAAGAGTAATAGACTATTGCCAACAAATTTTTAGAACTGATTATATACATAACATAATTGCATGTGGCAAAATGAAACACAGGCAGCCTCCAAAACTACCTACATTCCCAGTAAGGGAAACTTAAGTAAGAAAGATGTAAGTCAAATCTGATTTCCACATAGAAACAGTTATAATAGGGGATTATATGCTTCACCAAGAGCCTGATGCCTAACGTTTTATAGAAATCACCAGAAATCATAAATAATCAACAACAAATGCTGTGTGTACATAGCATAATACTTTCTGAAATAGATCTAAACCAAGCAGGGCAATCCTTCAGGTCCTAGTCTTAGAGAGCAAGCTCTGTCTAGACTGGAGCCTGTTGACTTGGATGGGGATGGAATCTAGACAGCTGACTAAAGACACGTGGCTGGTTCCTTCAAAGATATCAAAGTCTGACCTGATGGCAAATGCAAATTGCTCATTCTTTGGACAAGGATCCATGCTGGCCCTGTGAGGATACAGGGCTAAATAAGGCAGAAAATAATGGCTTCCGAAAAGAGGTATAAGAGTAAGGCTTCCTAATTAAAGAAATGAAAAAATGAGAATGGCACAATTTGAGGATTTCAGTGCCCATTAAGGTTTCACATAGATCTTGAGAGATGTCTTCAGTTTACTTTTTATGAATGCTATTCTTATAGGAAAAATTGGGTCTATATATTTTTAAAAGAATTTTAAGAAACTACGGAAAGTTAAAAATCCTGATAAACTCTGGGGAGAAGAAACGTGTAAATATGGACCATTCAAAGATAAATATCCATCCTGGTTAAGCATGTGGGTAATAGGGAAATAAATAACGTGAAGAGAGCAATCCTTGGGATTTTTAGGGATTTAATTCTCTTTTGTAATCACTCGTGTTTTATTTTTTTATTCTTTTCAAATGGTGATGGATGAAAATATTTTAAATTCCGAATGAGCACCTTCAAAACTGATACAATTTTAAAAATAGCAGTGCTTCAGGGCAATTGAAAACCCCTTCAAAAACAAGTCCTTCCATTTGTGGGAATGTCAAAGTGAGAGGAAGAATATATGCCTACATCTGACAATTTCTAGAGGGAGGAAAAATTTGTAATTGTTTGAAAGTACACTATGGTTTAAAAGTACCAAGATAGAAAATAAAGACAAAAAAATTAAATTGCATCACTTGGAGAAGAGTCCCCACTATTACACTTCCAAATAGTCTGTGTAATCACTAGACATTTTAGTAACATTCTATCACTTATGTTCCTCTTATCTTCAGCTGCAGTAATAGCAGGTGGCATTGCCCCAGGGGGCATCCTTTTGCTTTGTGAATGAAGTAGAGGTTAAAGACAACACAGGGATTTTTATGATCTCAGAGTAGATTACAATAGTAGCCATTACTTATTGAGTACTTCTCAAGGCATTGTGCTACCGTTGTGCATGCATTATCCAATTTTATCTTCTAAACAACCCTAAAATATTGTTCTACTACTATCCCATTTTACAGATAAGGAAGCTAAGCTTAGTTTAGAGCAATGAGGTGACCTTCTCATTGTCACAGACCTAGAGAAATTTGAACTCAGGTCTGTCTGAAAAGCACTTTCAGGCAGCTGAAAGCAATCTGTGGAAACCCTAGAGAGTACAGGTGTAGGGGTGCTGCAGCCCCAGTTGGAAAGCCTGAGGAAGTCAGAATTGATGAGAGGAGGGAGTCAAGTCAGAATAAGAAGGGCATGCAGGGCTCCTTTAGAAAATGTGTCATTAAAATAGTTTTGAAAATTAATTTTATTAAAAATAAAGTAAT
>PVKH010037332.1:0-11474 GCA_004027955.1 Chaetophractus vellerosus | reverse complement strand
ATGAGGGCTAGGGCGAGATGGCTCTCTTTGGCCGAGGCAGTCTCTGAAAGGGGCCGGCACCTGGAGGAGCATGAAGTCCTTTGTTCTTGAAGGAGGATCTGGGCAGGGCATCAGAATGCCCACTGTAGATGCCCTCTAAAGCAAATAGTTCTTGGAAAGCATCACAGACAGAGCCAAATTCAGATAGGGAAGATTCATGGGGCAGAAGACTGAAAATAAACATTGATGGTGGGTGAAATATTCCCTTTTGGTTTTGTTTTTATTTTTTTTAACAATCTTATGGTGGTACCAAAATGAAGCTCCTATCAATGAAGTTTGCAAGTCACAGCCCATTCTGATTAGTCAGGAAAGGATCATATTACATGCATTCGACATTCACCTCTGTATCTACTGTGTGCCAGGCACTGCTCTGTGGCCAGAAGGAGAAGGCTAATACTAAGGAAAATGTTAAAGACTTGGAAGGCTAGGGGTGGGGCTGTTAGAGGAGGAGAAAGAGGGCTTGTGAAAATTATCTTAAGCCTCTAGAAGTGGAAGGTGTAGGATTATACAGGGGAGACAGGGGAACAGAAGAACTTTCCTGCAAGAGTATAGGATTCAGATTTTCAGGACTAGTACAAACAGCTTTGGAAGTGACGGATAAGGTGTTATGTGATCCACAAATCAGAAGGAATAGAGCTGGGATTCAAAACAAGCCTGTCATAATTCAAAGGCCACTAAATAAATTCTACTACAATAAATACTTTTTAAATGAATAAATTAGATATTTAATGATTGTTTTCAATGGCAGAATCATTAAAAGACGTTGATCCAGTAACCGTGGGGACATAAGAGCCAACCTTGATGACAATGACCTCACCCTTTGGCCCAGGCAATATAACACCAAGGACTTCAGATGCATCGTTTCATCTAATCCCTAAAGCCCCAAGTTATGTGTATGTGGAAACCAAAGCTCAGAAAATATAAACATGTTGACTAAGGTCACAAAGCTAGGAGCAGTAGTGGCAGAAGGGAAAGGTAGGACTATGCTGTCAGATATATTTATAGCCTTAGTGTTTGCTCATTATATGGTTCTCCATAAAAAAAGGTCTAATTTCAAAGACTATATTAAATACACTATGTTTGCATATTTTAGGAGAAATCCAAATATCTGAAAGAGCTGGTCCTACCTCAAAGGACTTTGAGTGCATTCCTTAGTTTTACGCTTCGACTATGGACTTGGCTAAGGTAAACTTTAAATCAAATCACAATTTTAATCCTATCTCTTCCCAGAAATTATAAGGGAAAGAAGAAGGGGGTTACCTTAAAATAAAAAAAAATCTTAGTTCCAAGTAAACTTTTTATTAAGTTACCTAAACATGGCTCAGCTTCTAATCCTATATAGGTTTGCATTTTTTCAAGAGTAAAATAGAGTTTTACATTATGATTACTTAGATTTATTATATTATCATTAATGTCACTATAAATTAGAAAATGTATCTAATTATATAATAATATGTCATTCCTTGTTCCATTGAATAGGATTTGGGTAACAGAAAACAAAGTATGGAGTTTAAAATTCTATGAGAAATGAGAAATGAATATATATCATATTTTTAAAACTCACAACACTGGAATCCAAGTTTATTTGCCTTACAAAAAAAAAAAGAAGAGTTCCCTTCTTTGAACTTACTTATCTTGGCCCACTCTCTGCCTGGAACAAGAATCTACACAGAGATTCAGCTTAAAAACAAAATGAATATAAACAAACAAAGGCTCCCGACTGAAAGCTGCGTGGGTTGGAGACAGAGGCATAATGGGAAAAGGAGCTGAGTCCTTCAGACTTCTCTGCCAACCAACTCCAATGCCAGAGAACTCTAATTAAAACCAAAATTCTGATTTTAAATTAAATTTTCAGAAATAGAACTAAATCCCCTGAAGAATGTGTATACAATCCCTTTCAGGAGTTTGTTGTTCTCTTTAGAGTGCAATTCTAACAAGAGAGCTTGCAGTTTTTTTTCAGTTAGGTATTTAGCATGGCACGTATTTTGCTATTTACTCTCACCCTCAGAGTCCTAATAATTAAAAACTCGGCATCTGACCTCATTAAAACTAAAACATGCTCACAGCCTTTTACTGTTTGGGGAAATGTTTCGTTGTGGGCACAGTTAATCCTCTTGCTTTGCGTCTTTCAGGCTCTGTACAGCAGACTGACTGGGAAGCCCTCTGATGGAAAGAAGCCAGCATCTTTTGTCACGTTCTCCTCTTCCTGAGTTTTGATGAGAACAGATCCTGGTACTTTGAAGAAAATATCAATACCTATTCTTCTGACCCAAACAGCATCACCAGGAAAGATGGTGATTTTAACCTCAGCAACCAAATGCATGGGGATGTCTACCAGCTGTGGCCCAGTCAGGTTGCCCCACACCGAGGGAACAGCTAAAGTCTCCCATTGTGCGGCTTGCCACAGTCCGTAGAAAAGGATCACATCTTCACAGAGTTGTGGTCTAGATCACTTAGAGCAGGCGGAGGCAAACTTTTTCTGCAAAGGGCCAGAGAGTAAAGATTCTAGGCTCGTAGGCCACATGGTCTCTGTCAGAAGCCACACTCCACTCTGCCATTTAGCACAAAAGCAGCCATAGATAACACGTGAACAAATGAACATGGTTGTGAACCAATAAAACTTTATTTATGAACACTGAAATTTGTATTTCATATAATTTTCATGTGTGATGGTTTGATTATTTTTTTAACCACTTAAAATTTTTAAAAGCATTTTTAGCTCATGGGCCGTAGGAAAGCAGGTCATGGGCTGGCTTCGGCCCACAGGCTGTGGACCACTGACTTAGAACAGCATGGCAAATTCTGAAACATTCTGAAACCATGCAGGCATGTAAAACCAATATCAGCTATCATTTCCGGAAGGCCTCACCGCACACTTTTCTAAGTGCTTTATTTCCCTGGTTAAACTCTGGGCGAGGTAGAGCTGGAGGCAAACCAGAAAGCACATGTCCCTACCCACCCTTCCCCACCACCATTACCTAATGGGCAGAATTTTTAAAACCCTGTGCTCATCAAACCCATTTTTTAAAAGATTGATTGTGACTAGCTGCATCCAGTTTGTGACCTCCCCCCATCTAAGATCACAGTAATAAGACAATTATTCAAATAAAGAGCACATAAACAATCTCATATGAACACAATCGTACCCAAACTTCTGATCCTAATGCTTTCAGCTGAGGCAGCTCAGAGACATGACTGGGTAAGGGATCTTTAACTAAGGCAAATCCAAATTTGGCAATTTTCAACTTTTTTGGGGAAAAAAAAAATCTATGTAAATTTAAAATTAATTCAAGGATTACAGTTATCTCTTCCACATTGCAGAGATCGCCCCTGTGTTCTGGAAAACCTACCTAAAAATTTTTGGCCTTCCCTTTGTATCAGAGAAGAGTATGATTTTTCTCTTTTTCTTTTATGGAGTGTTTACAGTGCCTTATTGTAAAATTTGGGTTAAATATTATACAATACTATACATATATTTTATGCATTTCTGCATTTCTAAACTTTTTCTGTGTTGTCTGCTGGCCTTCATGTGTCATCTGCAACTTCTGCAAAACTCCCTCCAAATTCCCATTTACCTTCTTATGCCAACCACGGTATACGGAAACCACAATAGGGAAAGTCACAACGTGAAAGGGATAACTGTACATCAATCCTTTCGAGTCTTTGGGTCTCACATTAAAAGCACAAAGCCCCGTACCAGGCCCTAAGAAGTCCAAAGGCCTATAAGAAGGGATATCTTCCATCAAGTTGTTCACAGTTGGCCAGCAGACTCGTACATTGCTACAGTACAGTGCAGACTGGGGCGGCTGCTGTAACAGATATAAACAGAATGCTGTGTTTTAAATTGCTGTTTGGAAGGTGGAGGAAGGCTTTGTGAAGGGAAGGAGCCATTTGAGCTGAGTGTTTAAGGAAGCCTAGAAATCTGCCCGGTGGAAAAGGGGAATGACATACCAGGAAAATGGAAGAACGTGGGCTGAGGCACACAGCACCTGGAAAGAAACGGCCAACAGAATCGCAGACCACCTGGAACACCCTGTTAGGATTTTAGACTTGATCTAAACCAGGGTTTCGCAGCCTTAGCACTATCGACATTTTGGATCTGATACCGCTCTGTGTGGGCGCTGGGCTGTGCACCATGGCCTCTGCCCCCAGATGCGAGTAGCACCCTGTACCCCAATTGTGACATTGCCAAATGTCCCCAGGAGCACAAAATCACCCCTGGTTGAGAACCGCTGTGCCAAAGGAGCCGGGGAATGACAGGAACAGGCGTGTGTTTTAGGAACAACTCTGGCAGTCACCTGGGCACTTGCTACTCAAAGTGTGGTTCGTGGAAGTGAAGCATCAGCGTCGCTTGGGAGCGTGTTAGAAACGCAGACCTACTCAATCAGAATCTGCGTTTTGCTAAGACTGCCAGGCCACGCACATTAAAGTTTGAGAAGCAATGGTCTAGGGAAATGTCTTCTACCTCCTTCTATTACATCCCTTCATCAGCTAAAAGTGCCAGAGCACACACCTCCATAGATCTCTAGTTATAAATCATGTGCTTATAGCACTGTATAAATGCACTTAATGAATGCATTTCAAAAGATCCACACAAAATACAAAGGTGAAAAAGGAGGATGTAGGTATAATTGTAATATTTTCTTCCTATTACCCTTGGGGTGTATGTATGCCTTTGGAGACCACACCAGTAGAGGATTAGGGTGGTGGGGGGAGACAAGACAAGAAGCCTGGAACTCAAGTAAATGGCCATTGCAGCCATACAAGTGACAGATTTCAAAAGTCAGACTTGACTAAGATTATACTCTCAATATTCTAAGCCTCTGGTGGCAATTTAATATACATACATTTTAAATACATAGACACATTTTAATATCCACACCACTAAATTAAGTATCTTTAGTTGTGAAATAGTCAAGTCCAACCAGATCATGTTAAAACAATGTAACATTTCCTCAGGCAAGAAAAACTCTCTAGAATTACACTCAACCATGAAAGGATAGTTTGGTCATATTTAACAACTTCCTCAGGCTTCCTTATTGTTCTAAAAACATCCATGATACTTTCTACAAGGTGGTCAAAAAAAACCCACATTATTTCAAAGTTTTGTTAAATATAACAAATAACAAACTCTGACCCTTGCAGCACTAATGAAAGATCTGACACTACACATTAGGGATGAGGTGAACTGGTATCTGACCCGCATTTGATTCATTTTCATGGCCACTGCTTTGAACACAAGGTAAGAGCCTCAGCAACTCAGTTTAATTACTGTGATGTCTTGTAAACCAACTGCTGGGGTAAAATGGCAAGATAAGATGAGTGGAAAGGAAGTGACCAAGCCAGAAGTGAGGTCCATTACATGCAATCTGTAATATGTCATGCACAAGTAAATAATTACACACTCAGCTCTTTTATCCCATGGACATTGGAGAGATGTTTGTGAATGAATGAGGTGCATTTCTCATTCTAATCTGATGTTGCTCAATAGGTAAATAAGACTTTTATAATCTTCTTTAGATTCACTCTTTCCCAATTTTTAAAAAATTTCAAACTCTCAATAATGTAAAAGAAAAATACCCTGAACACCCATATGCATTTTGCTTTATTTGCTTTCTCTACATACTTTTTTTTTTTTTCAGAACCAATTGAAAGTAAATTGCAAACATCATGACCCTTTCCCCTAAATACTAAAGCATGTGTATCCAAAAATTAAGGACAGTTTCTCCACAAACACAATAACATTATCACACCCCAAAACTCAACATTAATATAACACATTCCATTCAAATATCCCCAATTGCTCCCAAATATTCTTTATAGCTTTTATATAGAGTTATAAAATTATATATGTACATATTTTTAAATCCAGGATCCAATCAAGGTTTATACATTACATTTGGTTGCCATTGTGATATCTTTCCCAAAATCAGAAGAGCATCTCTGCTTTTTTTCTTGGTCATTTATTACATTTTTTAATAATGCAGGCTTAGTAACTTAAAGTGAGGTGCACCACTTCTCTCCCTTACAAAAGTATCTTCTCCCACTTGTAATTAATAAGTGATCTCTGAAGTGAATTTTTTATACTATTTTTCTCCAACAATTTTTCACCTAATGGTTTTAAAGAGCATCCTTTGATGATTCTTACCAGAACTAATTTTCATAATGAGGTTTACAAAGTCATGACTTTCTAATTCTACCACTCCTTCAACATTCACTGTAAAATAGAAATCTGTCAACTGGCTTCGTGGTAACTTTTTAAAGTATTATTTTCATTTTTTTCTATTTTATGTATTCTTGGTCAGTCTGTTTATGTCTCCTGCCTGTACTGCTTCGCCTCACCCCACCGGTCATACTTCCTTACAAATGTTTGTTTGTTTGTTTGTTTGTTTGTTTTTTAATGACCACTTTGGCCATTTTTCTCATTTATTACAAGTATTTTAAATTTTATCCTTCCCCTTTCAGTCTCCAAGTTAGTATCGTATATTTACCCAAAGAGCATTTTCTTTATTTCCTCATCCTAATCCTTTATATAAATGTATGATTTAGGACCAGGTATACACACAGCCCATTCCCTAAGGCTAAGGTCTCCCTAGGAGTCGGGGCTCCAGGTACCTATTGCACATTTACTGGTGCTTTGGGCACTGTCGATCTGTAGTTAAAGATTTTTCATATAATTCTCTATATTTTCTGACATCTTGGAAATGTATCCTATGCATATGTATCATTTTCCCTTTTGATGAAAAAAGCAATCTTCCCAAATAACAATCGCTCAAGTTGTCACTCTACACCCAGTGGGAAACTTGGCATCAACCTCCCTCCTCTCTATCTTCCAGTATTTCCAGGGAGTCTTGAGGACCTAAATTTCTTCTAGTCACTCACAAATGTAATTTCTTGCTTCTGCTCCTTTCCCCTGCCTCTCGCGTCCTGAAGCTGGTATCTTTCCACATCCCTGTGCAAATCCAAAAGTGGAATTCATTCCATTTCCTTTGACTCACCTAAGCAAACAGAAAATCAAGGCCAGTGTGAATCATAGACTTTTAGAGAAAGTCTGGAGTTTTTTGCAAAACTACTCCCTACAGACACTTAGTATTTGGCGTTGGATGCCCCTGTCTTTAATATCTCTCTACTACATCCATCGTGAGAACCTCTGGCTCTCTCCCCCTGTACCCTCACCCTCAGGACTGGTTTCTCCACAGTCTCCCTCTAGAGACTCTTCTGACATATTTTGTCTCCTCAAATCATTCTGTACCCCTTTTGAGCCTCAATCCTATTCCCCACTTCCTTCAAACACCTCTCATTTTATTATGCAGAACAGTTCATCTCCCTCTTACTCTCCTCCTAATACATCTGCACCAAGCCCTGGGCTTCATGTTCTAAACTCACAGAAAGCTGCCAAGGTCCTTTCCTAAACATCAGGCTCTTTCCTTAGGGGAGAAATTAGGCATGAGATACACTCATTGCCATGCCCCAGCAGGCAGCTATCATTATAGCTATGTTTTTTTCCCTCTCCTTTGAGTATAATTGAGGGTTTGAAGAAGAAGTAGGTACCAGAACATTCCAGTGTTTTCCCCATAAACAGACCACAAAGAAAACATCTTACATTAAAAGGTATCTGTGCAGATGATAGAACTTGCCAGCATCTCATTCAATACAACATTGAATTCAAGGGTGCTCTTGATTTCTGAGACCTTCTGGTTAGAAAAACCCCTAAGGTTCTAACTGAAATATTTCTATTTGGAATGTTGGTGATAGGAGGCTGGTCATTTCCCAAGATACAACTAAATCAGGAAATTCTCAGATAAGAAAGGAGAGGGAGACAGAAAACTACTTAGATGCCCTGGCATCTGCAGCCACATCTGCCTGCTGGGGCATGGTAATAAGGATATCTCAAATCACTTAAAAATGACATTTAAGCAACAATAAGATACATTTTTGGGGTGAAGAAGCTATCAATTTGGCAAAGATACCTTTTACTGAATAACAGAATTAATAATAGTTGTGGTGAGATGAGTACATGATACACTTTGGTAAAAATATGAACCTTTTCTACAGCTCTTGAAAGAACCAAGATAAGGAGTATAATATTTCGACTCAGTAGTTCAACCTGGTCATTGATCTCGGAAAATTATTAACAATGCAGAAAAAGATTTATCACAGCATTATTTTATGCTGTTGAAAAACCAAAAACAAGCTAAATGATCTACTATAAGTTTTGCTACAATAATAACCCAAAGTATTATCCAACTTTAAAATCATACCTTAAAAGGTTTTTTTTTTATTTTTAATCTATTTTTTTTAAGGATACATTGATTACATAAATATTACACAAAAATTTTAGGGGTACCCATATGCCCCACCTCCCACACCTCCCCCAACCTCCCACATATACATCCTTCATCAGTGTGTCACATCACTTACAATAGATATACACATTTGGGGGCTTTGCCACTAAACATGGACCACAGTTCAGGCTGTAGACCACACTCTCTCCCACAGTTCTGCATGATACATGATGATATAAAATGGCCTATATCTACCATTGCAATGTCATCCAGGAAAATTCCCAAGTCCCAAAAAAGCCCCCATATTTCAACTGCCCTTCCCTCTCCCTGTCCCCAAGGCATCCAGTGGTCACTGGCTCCACATAATTTTGTAATTTCTTCGATTGTGTGAGTCACAACAAGTCTATAACAGGACACCAGCAAGTCCACTCTAGTCCATAGTTCTTCCCCCAATCCTGAGGAGTCTGGGATGGTGATGTCCCCTCCACCACCAAGTGAGAGGGGGTTTATATCCAGTGGATATGATGGAAGAGATTATCCTGCCTGCAGCTGCAGACTCTTTCCATTCCCGGGGATAGCCATTGTCCATCATCATCTCCCCACTAGGTGTCCTGGGTGAGTCCATTGAGTTGTAGAGTAGGATTTGCAGGTCCACCGAGCCTCTGGACCCAACTGGCACATGGACAGCTCATAGTCTCTGTTCTCTGGAAGTACACCTAAAACTCTGGCATCACATATAGGTTTGAATAGAAAAGACAGATGGACCATGTGCAGTGAAGATATATTTCAATCAGACTCTTTCACTCTCAGGAGCAAGGACTCCAAACCAGGGCCCACTGGTAAGGCACCAAACTCTGGGGCTATCTGCCCTGATGTAGGACCTGGATGTCTCCAAAACCCTCAGGAGGCCCTCTGTTTGGGGTGATATCCATATTGGAAGCCTAGGAGGTCCTACTGAGATCTGCATAAATGTTACCTCTGGGTTGACCTCCCAACTCACTTTGAAGTCTCTTAGCCCTATGAACTCATTTGTCTTTACCATTTCCCCCTTTTATTCAAAGTCTTTTCCCATTGGCATTTGTTACTAATCCCTCGTTGCCAGGGAGGCTCATCCCCGGGAATCATGTCCCACGCTGGGAGGAAGGTAATGCATTCATATGCTGAGTTTGTCTTAGCAAGAGGCCACATTTGAGCAACAAGGAGGTTCTCAAGAGGCAACTCTTAGGCACCCCGTAACACTGGGCTGTTTCAATTTCAAGAGCAAAGACTCATAAGGCTAGTCATCAATAACAAGGGCCCATCAATGGATCATCCTCCTTTGCCAGACACTGCCCCTGCACTTGGGGGACTGTTGCTACACTCCTGGAGAATATGGCAGAGCTCTCCAGGCTGGGAATTCAGTGTTCTCCCATTTATTAATTCTTCACCCCGTGACCATGCCCCATGAGCATTTGAACAATTTTGCATACCTTTTATGTATGTTCAGGTGAACTTCCTTCCATGCACTCCCAACCCTGACACCCCCCACCAATGATCCTCTCCCTTCCTTGTTGTGACCCTTCTGTGATCCATAGCCTCTTCAAAGGTGAAGCCATAACAATAGCCAATTGCAATGAATAGGAAAATGAAATAATAATGATATTTAAATGTAAGAGTTAAAATATATGAGAACTTAAAAAGTAAAAAATAAAAAAATTTTAAATAGAAAAATAAAATAAAGTATTATTAAAGGATTGGGTTGTTCAAAAATGTGAAAAAATAATAATATATATATATTTAATTTTTTTTCCATTTTGCCTCATCAGTGCAATATCTGGTGTCCAGTCTGTTCTGTGGCACCTTCCCCTTCTCACTCCCAAGCATCCCACCATTTTTCATTTAATTTTCAAAGAAGTTTTAGGTCACAGCAGAGTCACACACAGAATAGAAGATAATCTCATATACTCAACCTCCTCCTCCATTCCCCCCCATACCAAAACCTTTTTGTATGTGGATGGGAGCACCCACATAACTGACATAGAGATAGTGAAACATAGTTCCCAAACATTGTCATTGGTCCACATCAAGGTCCATATTTTATATTGTACACTTTTATAAATTTTGATGACATTCACCCTGTCCTGTGTCCATCACTGCAAGGCAATGGAAAACATTTCAACTGGCCACTAAATGCCCTTTGTTTGATCCACTCTATTCCTCCTTCCCCCTCCCCCCAGGGCCCACAATGTCCCCCTAGCTCAACTCTTTGGATGACAGGGTTCATCCTTAAAAGTTTTTAATGGAAAAATGCTTATAATACAATACAGAGTGATTTTAAAAAGCAGTCTAAAAAATGGTATATAAAATCTATAGAGATAAAGACTGAACATAAATTTACTAAAATGTTAAATGTAGTTCTCTCTGGGTGATGAAATTATGAGTTTTGTTTTCTTTTTATACTTTTCTGTTTCTTCCAAGGTTTCTATAAAGTTTAAATTACTTTTAAAGTCAGGAAAACTATTAAAAATATGTATCATAAATTATTTTAAAATGTACTGTGCAGCTTATCAGGTAATGTAGATATTTTCTCTGGGGGCTCCTTGTGGGACTGGAGGAGAAGGGAAGATGAAGCAGGAGGTAGGAGGGTAGGTGTAGAAGGTGCCTCAGAATCCTCTCTGTTAGGTCTATACTTCCCACAAAAACAAAAACTTATTAACCCAAAATATGATTTTTACCTATGACATCCTATTAATATAAATAATAATATTATTAATACTATTATTATATATAACACTCTTGTTCCTACAGTAATTCATGTACCTTCTTACTAAAAGAGACTTGGTGTGCTGTCCAAGAAGTAAATCTGCCACTTACAGTGTTGAAATTTAGGCTAGTATTATATATTCCTAAGAGTTACCTCCTGAAAGCCTCCTTGTTACTCAAACTGGAGTCTCTCTAAGCCAAACTCAACACTACCTTCCCCCGGCATGGGACATGGCTCCCTGGAATGAGCCTCCCTGGCACCAAGGGTTATTATCAAGTGGCAACTAGCAATACATTTGGAAAAAGACCTTGACCAAAAGGGGGACATATTAAATAAATGAGTTTTTATGGATAAGAGATTTCAAAGTGAGTTGGGAATTCATTCCAAAGGTTATGCTTATGCATATC
>PVKH010037331.1:0-11477 GCA_004027955.1 Chaetophractus vellerosus | reverse complement strand
ATGAATTCCAAAAAGATATATAGATTATGTTTGTAAACTATTTTATTCCTCTGGGTGTGATATGCTCTGATTGTATAGACTCAGCTGAGATGTCTTTGGTTAAATTATGTTAAGATTAAGGCTTTGATTTGACCACGTCATTCAGTCAACTCAAGGTTGAGTCCTCGCCCCCTTGGTGCACTATATAAATGGATGCTCAATCAAGGACACAGAAGCAGATACTCTAGAAAAGAGAGAGAGCTCAATAGACACGGAAGAGGATCCTGCATCCCCAGGAAGAGAGAGGAGCCATTTGCCTGCTAGTTTACATCTGACCTTGTAAAGAGACCAGTGCAGTTAAGCCCAAAAGAAACAAGCCCCAGAGGAAGAGAGATGAGCCCTATGTCAGCTTACAGCTGAGATCAGAAGAAGCTGGGACAATGGAGCCTTAAGAGGAAAGAGGAAGGCTGAACACTTGCAGACATCACCTGCCATCTTGCTTCAACACGTGGCAACAGACTTTTGGTGAGGAAGTACTTCTTATGATACCTTGAGTTGAACTCTTCAGGGCCATGTAACTGTAAGCTTTTATCCCAAGTAAATACACTTTCCAAAAGCCAACCGATTTCTGGTACTTTGCATCAGCACCCTTTTGCCTGACTAATATAGGAAGTATGGGAATTCTCCACGTTATACATGATTGTTTTGTAAGCTCACAACTTCCTAATAAAAAATAAAATAAATTTAAAAAACTAACAGAGAGAGAAAAAAAGTATTAGGACAAATAAACACATGAAAAGATATTCAAAATCATATACCTGTACTTTGTCTTATTATGCTTCACTTTATTGTGCTTCACAGATATTGCACTTTTTACAAATTGAAGGTTTTTGACAACACTGTGTCAAGCAAGTCTATTGCTGTCATTTTCCCAATAACATGTACTCTCTTCATATTTCTATGTCACATTTTTGTACTTCTCGCAATATTTCAGAATTTTTCATTATTACTATATCTGTAAAGGTGATCTCTGATCAGTGATCTTTGATGTTTCTCGTGTAATTGTTTTGTGGTGCCACAAACTGCTCCCCCAAAATGCTGCTAACATAATCTATAAATGTATGTGTTCTGATTGCTCCACCAACTGGCTGTTCTCCATCTCCTCTTCTCCATCTCCCCTCCTTTCTTCAGGCCTCCCTATTACCTGAGACAGCAAAAATGAAATTAGGCCAATAGCCATAAATTGGTCTCAAAATGTTCAAGTGAAAGAAAATCTTCATAAGGCTATAACTACCACAGATAGTGTTTCCTTTGATAGATCTGGGCAAAGTAAGTTGAAAACCTTCTGGAAAGGACTCACCATTCTAGATGCCACTAAGAACATTCATGTTTCAGGGAAGGGGTAAAAAAATCCACATTGACAGGAGTTTGGGAGATGTTGATTCCAACCCTCAAGGATGACTTTGAGGGGTTCAAGGCTTCCGTGGAGAAAGTTACTGCTGATATGGTAGAAATATCAAGAGAGCTAGAATTAGAAGTAGAACCTAAAAACGTTACTGAATTGATAAACTCATAAAACAGATGAGGATTTGCTTCTTATGGATGAGCAAAGAAAATGTTTTTTTGAGATGGAATCTACTCCTAGTGAAGATCCCATGAACATTGTTGAAATGACAACAAAAGATTTAAAATATGATATAAATTTAGTTGATAAAGCAGCAGCAGGGCTTGAGAGGATTGTCTCCAATTTTGAAAAAAGTCCTGTCCTACCGTGGGTAAAATGCCATCAAACAGCATTGCAGTCTACAGAGAAATCTTTCGTGAAAGGAAGAGTCAATCAATGTGGCAAACTTCATTGTTGTCTTATTTTAAGAAATGGCACAGCCACCCCAACCTTCAGCAACAACCACCCTGATCAGGTAGCAGACATCAACAACTCTGCAAGACCCTCTGCCAGCAATAAGGTTATGACTTGCTGAAGTCTTTGATGATGGTTAGCATTTTTTAGCAATAAAGCATTTTAAAATTAAGGTAAGTATACTGTTTTTATTTCAACATAATGCTATTGCACACTTACTAGACTACAGTATAGTATAAATATAGCTTTTATATGTACTGGGAAACCCAAACATTTGCTCTATTGCTATATTTGCTGTATTATAGTGGTCTGGAACTAAACCTGCAGTATCTCGGAAGTATTCCTGTATACATATCTTATTTCTGAGGCTAGCTTTACATATGATTCAGTGATTCTTCTGGTACAGTTCTATATGCAACTACAGAATGTAGCTCCAGGAACTTTTATGTGTGAAAACGTTGAAAAAAAAATCAACGTAATTGTGTCAGAGCATTAGCCATAAACTGGTTAGAGTATGTGATCTGGATGAGATACATAATCCCTCTCTCCCACATTTGCATTTGCTCATCTACCCTATATAGTAAAAAAGGATGCTCTATAGGAGTTGGAATGGCACATATTCATATTAATATTTATAAAATGAATTAAGGAAGATATAAGTTCATTTGAAGCACTCAAAATATGTTAAAGCAGGACTATCAATACCTGCCATGTTCAAAAAAATGTTTTAAGTGGAGTTGATAAAAGTGCAGGCCCATAACACTTTAATGCTTAACTTTCCCCCCTTTCTTCTTCATATTTTTTTCTTTCACACACCAAAATACATGCACCAAAACAATGTCTTTCACTAAATATTTATATACCAGAGAAATTTTGAGATCAGATTTCATTGCCTTTTCAAATCATTAACCCTGGAACTCATAGCTCTCAGGTCATCAGGGTTGGGCCCACTTCATTCTGGTTTCTACTCAAGTGTTACCTTGTAGGAGTGCTTTTTAAAAATGCTGCCCATCCTCAATTCTGCTACTCACTGGCCATTAATTTGTTCAAATTTTCACTACATTAATAAACACTTGATATTTTATATCATTAGTCTCTCAATGCAAGATCCATGAGGGAAGGAACTCTCTCTATATGGTTAATCGCAGTATCTTCAAGAGCTAAAAGTAGGGATTGGAACATTGAAACTTTTCAATAAATATTAATTTGATAAATTAATCACGAATCTTTACAAATTCAAATGTATGCATCCAATGATCTTTGAAAGGGCCCACAATTTAAGAAAGAGTACCATATAACTTGGGAAATAGTCTTGTTACCTCTTGAAGCAAATTGATTAGCTAAGCTCATCAAACTAGTTCCATATTAAATTATTTTGTTATAATTATGCCTCAAAGAGTAAGAAAGGATATTTTATACACCACTGAGTTTTGAAGAATTTCAAATTTGAAGAATTGGCCAGCAGTATCATTTTGTCACAGGAAGTAAATTTTCCGCTTATTAAAACCAGAGAAAGAATGCTGCCTTATTGAACTCAGAAAACATCAGAAATTGGAAAGAGAAAATATGAAAATACTACAGATGTGAAAAAAACAATGTTAGTGAACATTTTGAAATTTTCCTGGAGACATTCTTGATATTTATGAGTTAGCATTTAGAAAAATATTTCTAATTGTTAAGTTGTCCTACAACATTTGCTGATATATTACCATTTAACCACTTCAGGTTTATTTTCTAAATCAATGTACAACACTGCAAAGTTTGAGAACAGTCTAACAAGACTATCTTTACTTTTTAAAATTATCAAGTTTATTTAAAATTCACAAAAATAAAAGAACAGAAAATGTCAACTCAACAAGTTATGGAAATAGTACTCCTAAAAAGTTGTTTTGCAGGCACATTTATCTCATCTAATTCTAACCACTAACTCAGTTGTTCTTCCAATGTTCAGAAAGATACACAGATGAATACAGATCAGTTCAATGGCATAGTCAAGGTCTCCTCATTATTGAAAAAATGCAAAAAATGCTTAATCATATTCATACCTCACAGACTAAATGTCATAATCTAAATCCCATATTCTTTTTTTAACCTTTAGAATGAATATAGTATCAACTTTGCTTTTGCTACAAAAACATTACAATGTTGTTCTTAACTATAGTTCATAAATTACATTAGTTATATTTTTCCCATGCATAACCACATTCTTAACACCCTGTAGTAGAATATTCCTGTATTTATATTAACCACAATCCTCATCTACTTCCAAAATCATTGTTATACTTTCCCAATATTATACTCTGTCTTCCAACTAGCATTATGCTTCCTAGACTACTAGTTTCAGCCACAAACACATCCATAAATATACAGTGTTAGTTGCATTCATTACAATTATCATCAAATCCAACCATTAACACATATTTATATTTAACCTTATTAATAAGGGCAATCTTTACTTTGGATACAACTTCAGAATTTGGGGGCCCCCAAGACCAACTTGAGTTTGATAATTCACCAGAAGGACCTACAGAATTCACTGAAAGATGAATTTCATGTTTACATTTTATTACAGTGAAAGGATACAGATTGAAATCAGCAAAGGGTAGATACACAAGAGGTAGTATCCAGGAGAGTTCTATATGTGGGGTTTCCAGTTGTCATCCACCGTGGAGTCATGGACAGCAGCATTTCTTCCCAGTAAAAAATGTGTGCCAATAGGCATGGGTACTGCCACATAGAGAAGCTCTGGAGGTTGATCTGAAACCATCTGACCCAATGCTCCAGCCATGAACCACAATGTTGGACTATCTGGCATGACCCAAGGCCCCCAGGTAAACATTATTAGGCAGAACCTTCTAAGAGTTTAGAGATTACCTCCTAGTAGCCTAGGGGAAATGTCAGCCATTTTAGACAAGATTAATTCTCTACTATACTAATGTACAAATCTATAAATTATGTATTAAGAAAATGTGAATTATTCTCAGACATAATGTGCTAAAACCAGTCTAGACATGTAAGAATGATTTTTAAATGATTCCTTTACTTTTTCCTAGAATTTTGAAAATATAAGGTGCTCTCTAACTGCATCCATCATATTTATTCTGACAAATCTCATCATATTTTGTTTTCATTCTGAATATGTGTGCTAATAAATATTTTTATGATTCACCCAAAAGGTGAACTTAATATCAATTTTATTTAATATTTCCATATGTTTGTTATAATACTAATATTTTAACACACTTTATTATTTAAGGTTGGTATTTTAAATAGAAATAAAAAATTTGCATATATGCATTTTTGCTTTCCTTTAGGATACAAATCTTATTTTTAAAATTATTTGTGTTATATTAATATAAAACAATATACTATAATACAATAATATAGAACTAATGAAATAAATTACAACAAATCAAATTAGGTAGTTAAATTTGTATTTACTGTGATAGGTAATCTCTGGGAACTTTTCCAAAAGGCATTTAAATGTTTTAATGCAAAAGAGCACCCATGAAAGCAAACATTAGCTTTACAGCATCAATGGACATTCACCAAAAAACAAACCTAAAATTAAACAATAGTCAACTAAATTTCTACTTCATCTTAGTGATGAGTACATGACTGATTTTAGATAATCTAGTGAAGCCAGGAATAATAGAGAAGTGAGATACTGGAGTATCATATATGAATGAGGCATACTTTGGGTACAGAAGAACTTAAGCCTCACTCCTTACCTCTATCCCCCCCCACACACACACACATACAAACGGGGCATTAGTTTTTCTCAGAATGGATCAATATTGCTCTATAACAAAACTCAAAGTCAATAATCTTTTGTGAATATTACTTTAAAACAATTCAAATTCTTAGAATTCCATTTTCTTTGTTTCTATTTTATTTTCCCCTATTCTTTCTTGAACATGTCTCAGAAATGATATGGTTATTTTAAATGTAAATTAAAAGAGAACATGCATGTACTTGCATACAATTTTAATGTGATTATTTTAAATGTGGAATAATAGAAATGAGAATGTATGCATAAAGGCTGTTGGCCTCTTTATATAAATTTGCCTTGTATAGAGTTTTAGTCTGATTCCTTTAATTTGGAAAAATGAGTAGAAGTCATGTCAGTAATTATATAAATAATAACAGAGAAAACAGCTATGCTTTGCCTTGAACTCACCATAGAATTTCATTCTTTTCCCTTTTTTCATGTATTACTGTAGTCTATATTTTTTTCTATAGAAAATACTGTGTATGGGAATATATATTTTTTTCTCTAAATATTTCTCTATATCATGCTAGTTCTGTCTACTGATCTATAAAACATTGTCTAGTAAAGTCCATTCAGAAGCCATTTACATCCAAATTTTGGAAATTCTGTGATCATGTGTTCAAAACTGATACATGAAATCCCAAAAGACTTTACTCAATTATAAGACTTACTATACTCTTTAAAATATTGGAAAGAAAGTCATACTCACAGTGTTTTCTTCCTGACTATAACCACTGGCTTTTTTTTAATTCCTAAAAATAATTGCAGTTTTCAAGATTTTCTAGTAACGATATTTTTTTTTATCATTTCTTAAAATTACAGCTTTGAGGCATTTTATTATAAAGAGTTGGTATTCATATACATAAACTTATATGAACTTAAAATTCATCATACATTTACTTCATTGCTTAGCTTGACCTCCTAGCAAATCTTTAGCTTTATTGATTTTGGCTGCTATATAAGGAGATCCTTCCTTGCCTGGGTGATTTAAGAACATACTTCCTCAATAAGCATCTCCTATTTTTCCTTTATTGGCAATAGGGCTTACGCCTAGCATTAATGCTGTTTCCTGGTTTGTAATTTGGGGCTCAAACCCACCTCATAATAGCCACCACGAAGGTCTACAGATCCTGCCCAGCAAAGGTCTGTCCAACTGCTACCAGGGTACTGGCAATGGCCGCCAGCCGGAGTGTGGTTCATCTCAGCCAGGGGCCGCCATCACCCACCCATGCTTCCACCAGAAAGCCACGTCCACACCTCCAGCAGCTACTAAAGCTAACCTCCTATGGATGATGCTGCAATGGAGGATGTAGGCCAGTTTGTATGATCATGTATCATTCAGGAACTGTAAAAAAGAGAGGGTTGTCTATGGCCTGAACTGTGATCTATGTCTGATGGCAAAGCCCCAAAATGTGTGTAACTATCAGAGGCGTTATGCCACACTTAGGGATGTGCATGTGTGGGGTTGTGGGAGGGGTGGGGAGTGGCATATGGGTACTCCTGGAATCTCTGTGTAACATTTGTGTAATCAATGTATCCTAAAAATGTATATAGATATATAAAAAATAAATAAAAAAATAAAAAAATAAAAAAATAAAGCTAACCTCCTTAGTTCTGAAAGCAAGAGCGCACAGTACCTATATTACAAAGCATTTTGCTTACATAATACTTTCTATTATGGCTGTATGCATTAAAACAACCCCCCATATTCATACTGACACACAAATTAAGAATTGAATACATGACCCAGCTACTTAGTTTTTTATCCAGATAGTCCTTCTGAGAGGTTGCTAGAACTGTCTGTTGAGCATTATTTTGTTTGATCATCACATTGCTTTACGAGGCACAATGGCCATCTTTGTGAGAATTTCAAGGTTTTAGAGAGGTTTGGTGCCGGACTCAGAGACATAGTTAATAAGGGCTAACACAGACTGCATATGTACTAACATCTATTACACTGCATTGCAGGAGGCTTCATGGAGGTGGTGGGAAAGAATTGACTTCCAGTTTAAAAAAGAAAGGAGGAGGGCACTAAGCCCAGAAGAGTAAACAGCCTTTGCAAATCCATGAAATTGATAAGGACTTTTCCTGAGATGAATAAAATTTGGGGGAAATAAAATCAGTTTTCAAATATGCATTGTTTTAATTTGTAATTTCCCTGGGAAATAGTATTTGTTGTTTCTGTTTTTGGATTTTTGGGGTAGGAACACAAAAATGGAAAATTTTGGGCATTCAAAGTGGATGAGAAATCCAGCTAAGAGTTCTGTGGTAGAGAGGAAACATCTACACAAATCTTGATTAAAATTTATACCTACCACTAAAGCTACAGGCATATGACAACTCAAAAATAAACCCGATTTGTATTTGGAAAGTTTCTTTCAAGTAAGATAAAATGTAATTATATAAAAATTTCTCCACCCTTGACCCTGTATCAAAGATCAGCCCAAATCATTTGTGAAGCATCCCAGAACTGTAAATGAAGCCAGAATCCTGGTGTTACAATCAGAGCAAGGGCTATCATCTATAATTAAATTATGGATTATAATAACTTTATTACCCGTCAACTTGGCATTAAACAGCGTGAATCACAGCATGGGGTCTCTGTCAGCTAACACTCCTGGGATGAGGATTCAGATGAGACCATTAGAGCTGAAAATAAACGCTAGTTTCCAGATCTCTGCCAAGGAGATGATGTCCTTCTGCATTGTTTAAAGGAGATGAGAGGGCCCAGAATGCAGGAAACAAATTTTCCACGGAACATAAATACTGTGTTTTGAGAATATTTCTCAGCTTTTGTAAATAATCAAAATAAAAATCAAAATGCTTTCATTGCTAAGTGCTCAATGTCTTATATTATTAGATATATTTAATATAAATTATCCCCCAAAGAGGAGGGCACTAAATAACGAACAAGAAGAGAATCATTCTCAAGTCTTACCTCTGAGACAGGTGTAAAAATGTATAAATAATATAAACCAAAAAGCAAGTCTCTGAAGTCCAAACAACAGACTTTTTTTCTATTAAATATTGTATTCAAGTATTGCTAATGGCACTCACTCATTTACCTAAATAAAATTAAAATATCAAATGCTATTTTTCTTGATATTTCTGCCAAAGCATGGTCTTATTGTTAATGACTTTTTATTACTTAATATAATATTTTTTAATGTCAAATAAGACTCAAAAAAATTTAAGTTCCTTCTGTAAGCTAACTGATTTTATAGCTTTATGTCTTATGATTTACTTAGTGGTTTCAATTGATTTGGGCAATTGTTGCCATTTTACTTGTGAGGAAACTGAGGAGAGGAAATTGTAATTAAATACAAAGAGGACATAAACGCAGTAGGTGTTGAAATTGGAACTCATCAAAATTCTACAAGCTAGTATCTGTATAATATTGACTCACACTGATACTCTTTATTTGTCACTAATCATTCAGTTTTGCATGATGTATAAGACTCGTGTGTAATATAATGATGCAGAGAATACAGAAGCATAAGTTTCATATTTTTGCTCTTTTGTTTGGACATTTATTTTACATATCTGAATATGTGAAGGAGGCAGATATTTGAGAAAGTAAAAATCATGGTGTCATCTGGTTCTTCTCAGGAAAGAATAGCAGCTGTCTTTGGATAAGCACAATTCTTAAAACAAGAGCCATACTGTCAGTAAAGTCCAACACTTGAGGAAAATGCCAGTGGATAAGTTTTAAGTTGCAGTCAGTGCTGCTCCCATACCTCTACATCAGAGGTTCTTAACCCGTTGGGAGTCTGTGAAAAGATTTCAGGGGATCCATGAGCTTGAATTGAAAATCCAAAACAACCATTCCTTTGAGAACGTGTTGATACAAGTGTGATATATTTATTAAATAATACACAGTATAGTGTGGGCTTGGTATGATTTTTATTTTGATGTAGTGTGCTCAGAGTGCAGTGGATAAATGTCTGCTAAAGGTTGGTAAGGATGGGAAGATGGTTTTATGATGCCGTGGGAAAACTCAAATTTATAATTGTTTGCCGAAAATGACCGTTTGAACAGCTGTTGAACCGTGTTAGGTTATCAGGTATTGAAATTATGGGGAAGTTATAAAACCTCTTATGATTTACTTAAGAAGTAATTTTGAACAATCCTAAAATTTAATTTAAAGACATGCCAATGTTGAGTGTCAAAAAGCTATCTGCTGCCACATTCTGAGAAGGGGTCTGTGGTTTTCACCTAACTGGCAAAGAGGTCCTTGAAACAAAAAAGGTTAAGAACCCTTGATCTACATGCTTCATTTGTGCAGGACTCAGGCCTTCCATGCTTTATGTAAGGTGATTAAGGCATCCTAATATCCTCACTGTGACGGGATCTATAAAAGGAAGTCACAGAAGTCAAATGAGAGTTAGAATTGGTACAATTTATTACAATCCAGAGCCATCAGCATGCAAACAAATTACCTACTATCTGGTACTTTCACTGATGTGCTTTGCCACAGCAAGAAACCAAAGAGCAATCATGGGCAATTGAAATTAATAATTAATTCAAACACGTCAGTATAGTGGCCTCTATCCCATAATTGACAAGTGAGTGTACAGTTTATTAAAATGTACCCTAGGCAAATTAGAGACATCATGTCAGTGCACCTTCAGTTGCCCATACACCCATTTGATATAGCCCATATAATATCTGCATTTGACTTAAGTCTATATAGGTTCCACAAAAAGCCACACCTTATGTTTAAAGGATAGGGGGACAATAATGTGTCCAAAGTGGTCCAGTATCCCCTACTGCAAATGCTGAAACCAGTTAATGAGTACTTTAAAAAGGGAGCTAGAAGAGTGAGGCAGAAGCCCATTTCTGGAGCACAAATCATTAAGATTTAAAAAACCTGGGAATAGGATGACAGAGTGGAGAGGTGCATTTTCCTTTTACTCTGAGGGATTCGTGTTTTAAATTTACTTCAAGCAAAATGATTTTGCTAACCTCGGGCTTTCACAGTCTCGATGAGACCTGCTTTATGTAAGGTTGAAGGAAATCTCAAGGAAGTAAATGAGCCACAAAAAAAGTAGTGAGAAAAATTATGAACAAAAGGATGAAATAGGCTCATACCTATTTTCTTATTTCTTTTCTTTTTTTTTTTTTTTTGGGAGATGCCAGGACTTGAATCCAGGACTTCCTATATGTGAAGCAGACACTCAACCACTGAACTACACCTGCTCCCCTCACACTTGTTTCTTCATTATAATTGTTTCCTGTTATGAAATTCATCATTCAAATAGTTGTTTTCCCTTTATAGAGTTATTCTAAATCTAGTTTTTAGACGTATTAGCATTGAAAAGGTAAAACATCTTCTTTGTGAAATGATGCTTATTTTACTTTCAATTAAATTTCATCTGCATTTCCACAATTTCTATTAAATCATCTTGATATATTTACTTATACTTTAAATACAATGCCCAGCTTTAGTGGGAAAAATATAGAAATTCAAGGAGCTATATAAAAAAGGGAACATGCTGTTTAACATTTAAGTGAAAAATAATAAAGAGCATTATTGGCAAGAATAACATCATTGTGTTTTATTACAGTAGAGCATGTATCTAATTTTATAGGATTTTCTGTTTTATTGAAGTGAAATTATCATTTCATACTAAATAACTTAAACCAGTGATAAGATAATAATCTCTTTTGTCTTGACCTTCAAAGTAAGTTTTATATAATGATGATTTAATTGGAATTAATTTATATCATAGAGGACCTCATTAACTGCTTAGCTAATACTATGTAATGTCAAAATAAAAGAATAAATATTGAAAGGCATGTTATGTGACAGAAGTAGCACAAGGCAGTGTATGTTCCATTCTTTGTGGCATTAAAATTGCAGCTTTG
>PVKH010037330.1:0-11478 GCA_004027955.1 Chaetophractus vellerosus | reverse complement strand
TTGTGTCTCTTGTTGCGTCACCTTTTTGTATCAGCTTGCCATGTCTGCCCGTTGCACCAGCTCACTGTCTTCATTAGGAGGCATCGGGAACCCGTTCCACAGGCCTCCCATGTGATAGGCGGGAGCTCAGTTGCCTGAGCTGCATCTGTTTCCCTTCCTTAAACTTTTGATGTAACTTTTCTGTAATCTAAAACTTCATTAAAAATAAAGTTTAGGGGGCTGGCTGTAGCCCAGTTGATAGGGCGCTGGTTCACGACATGGGAGGCCCCGGGTTCGGTTCCCAGGGCCTCTCTGGGCAAGCAGACCGCCTTGAGAGGGCAAGCCGCCGTGGGCAGGGCAAAAAGCTGCCACGGACAGGGCAAAGCCGCCACGGGCAGGGCAAGTCGCCCACGAGCAGAGCAGAGCTGCCCATGAGCAGAACAGAGCCTCCCACGAGCAGGGCAAGCCGCCTGCGCGGTGAGCTGACTCAGCGCGTTGCCGCAATGGGGGGAGACAAAGCAGACACAGAAGAACGCAAAAATGAACACAGCAAGAACAAGCAGAAAGGGGGGTATATGTAACAATAAATAAATAAATAAATAAATAAATAAATAAATAAATAAATAACGTTTACTATATGAAAAAAAATTCCTTTGAAGCTGTGCTGAGGGGGAAAAAAGAGAAAATATTCCTTTACCCCCACTCTCAGTGAACCTGGAGTATTAAATGGGGAATAGGGCTTCTGAGGTAGAGCCTGGTTGAGGGCTCGGTTCTTGGAGAATTCTAAGGAGAAAGTAAAACATGGGTGACAGAGCCTCAGTAGGAAGTTTTAGTGGTTCACGTTAAAAGGGGGGGGTGGCATTTCTTTATATTCTGCACCGATTTTTCCAGTCTCACCACATTGGTTCCTGAGTTGTGACTTGTCTGTTTTGCTCCCTGACTGCATTCTTGTTTGCATATCTTTTTCCTCTTACTCAAGCCTGGTGATCTTTCATCCTAATTTCTGTCTCTGTGCCATTTACCACCCATTGCTAACCTTTTGATCCTTTTTTTCTAAAACTTTGGTATCTTCATTATAGATACTTTTGTTCTAGAAAGCTGAGCTTAAAGTCAACTTCTACAAAACTTTTCTGACTTAGTGACTTGAAGTGTGAACTTTTATCTTAAGGCTTTTCCCAGTGAAATTTGAATGTTTGTATTGCTGTGTCTTTGACTTGTGTTGTATTAGAAGAGTTTGACATTGAGGCACTTTGGAGCAGTACAGAGGCTTTCATACTTTTTCAGCCATGGAATCTTTTTCTCAAATGAAATTTTATGAGAAAATGAAAATAGATAATCCAATAATACATATTTACTTACACGTTCACATGTATGACATTTATTTATAAAGTCAATTCTTGAACATAATTAGGTTGTTTCTCCAAATAGATATAAATTATATTTTATAATATATATGCTACACATACAAATATACTATATATTGCTTTACATATTTTAAACTTTATTTTTAAAGGGTCATTTTTGTGTACCATTCTGCAGCTTTGTCAATCAGCATTTTTTTTGAGTTAATGTTGATATTTGTACTCTAGGTCATTAAAATTAACTGCTATGTGTTATTCCACTGTGTGAATATACCGTATTTTTTTGTTGTTGTTACATATCCCTCCCCTTTCTGCTTGTTCTTGCTGTGTGTTCATTTTTTTGTGTTCTTCTATGTCTGCTTTTGTCTTCCCCCGCTGCGGCGACGTGCCGAGTCAGCTCACTGCGCAGGCAGCTTGCCCCGCTTGTGGGCGGCTCTGCTTCCGTTCCCGGGCGGCTTTTGCTCTGTTCGCAGGCGGCTTTGCTCCATTCGCAGGTGGCTCGCCCTGCCTGTGGTGGCTTTTTGCCCTGCCCACGGTGGCTCTGCCCTGCCCAAGGTGGCTTTTTCCTTCTCAGGCGGTCTGCTTGCTTGGAGAGGTCCCCGGGAACCGAACCCGGGGCCTCCCATGTGGTGTACCGGCGCCCTTATCCACTGGGCTACAGCCGGCCCCTATACCGTATTTTACTTGTCTACTTTCCTATTGATGGGCATGGAGTTGTTTCCAGTTTTTTGCTATTGTGTACCGCGCTATGGTGGAAGTCCTTATCATGCTTTCTTGTGCACATGAGCAGTAGTTTCTCTAGGGATTGTATTTTGAAGGGGAATTCTTTAGAAGACTAGGTACACTTTCCTCTTGATGAGATAGTACAAAATTGTACATGTGTTGGAGATTTCACTCCCACTAGCAATTAGTTCCTGTTATTCCACATCTTCACTTGCACTGGGCATTGTCAGACTTTTAAATTTATGCTAGTTTGATGTGTGGGAAACAGTACATGATTTACAATTTCATTTCCTGAATTGCTAGTGAAGTTGAGCAAAGGTCTTTTCATGTATTTCTTGGTCTCATTCTGGTTTCCTTTTCTATAAATTGCCGCTTCATTACTTTTGCTTATTATTCTGTTGGATTATTTTTCTTTTAATAAATTTAAGAGTTCTATATATATTCTATGAATATCTTTCACTGGTTATGTGAAGTGCAGGTATATATCCCAATCTGTTGCTTCTTTTTATTTGTTTCTGCTATCCTTTGTGTAAAGAATTTTCAGGTTTTAATTTAGTGATATTTATCATTCCCCTTTGGTTTTGTTTTATTTTTTTCTTTATGAAAGCCTCCTCTTACCCCAAGGTTATAAGAATCTTGTTTTATATTTTCTTCTGAACGTTTTATTAAAGTTTTTTTTTTAATTACATATCCCCACCCCCCCTTTCTGCTTGCTCTTGCTGTGTGTCCTTTCTTCTGTGTCTTTCTATGTCTGCTTCTTGTCTCCCCCCGTCTTTGCAGCGACACGCCGAGTTGGCCCTCCGCGGTGGCGGCTCGCTCCGTTCGAGGGTGGCTCCATTCCGTTTTCACAGGCGGCTCTGCTCCATGTTTTGCAGGCAGCAGTCCTCCGTGTTTTTTGCGGGCTGCCCGGCTTCCACTGCGGTTCTCAGGTGGCAGCTCCGCTTTTTTCACGGGTGACTTTGCCATGCCCATGGGGGCTCCGCCCTGCCCGTGGTGGCTTTTTTTTTGCCTTGCCCACGGCGGCTCTGCCCCGCCCAAGGCGGCTTGCCTTTCTCAAGGCCGTCTGCCCGCTCGGAGAGGTCCCCGGGAACCGAACCCGGGGCCTCCCATGTGGTACCCCAGCACGCTCTTATCCACTGAGCTATCTAGCCGGGCCCTAAAGTTTTGATTTTCACATTAGATCTTTAAACCATGTAGACTAAATCTTTATATAGGTTCTGAAGAGGAATTTAATTGGACAATCAATTGACAGTAGAAAATAATTGTCACCATTTATTGAATTGTCCTTTTCCCACTGTTTTGTAACACTGTCTTTCATACATATATTTTGGTATATGAGGCCTATTTCTGTACTTTCTGTTCTTCTACTCTGATGTCTGTCTATCTCTGCAGTAATATCACACTCTGATTTCAGTGGCCTTTATTGGTGGTTGGGCTCCCAGTCTTGTTTTTCTTCTTTATGATTGTCGTAGCTATTGTTGGCCTTTGTTCTTTCATGTAAATTTTATGAATATATTGGTTAAAAATCATATCAAAAGGAATTTATCTTTTTGGCTCTGTTAAGAGTTAAGAGAAGACTACTGTGATGGTTAGGCTAATGTGTCAACACGGCCAGGTAATTGTGTCCAGGTATTAGGTCCAGCAAGCACTGGGCTAATTGTAATACAAGAGCATTTATGGACTTTGATCACCAGTGAGTTTACTGCATGGATGGCTGAATACATCTGCATCAATCAGGGAAATTGGATCAAGAATGGATGATGCTTTTATCCAATCAGTTGACTGCCTTAAAAGGGAAGTGATTTCAACATTCAGAGAGAATTTCCCAGCTCATCGTTTGACAGCCAGCTTCTCCCAGAAACTCATCAAGGACCCTTCATCGGTCTTTCATCGGAGCCCCTGGCTTGCAGCCTGCCTGCAGAACCTGGACTTGTGCATCCCCACGGTCACGTGAGAGACTCTTATAAAATCTTATATTATTGACAGATATCTCCTGTTGATTCTGTTTCCTGAGAGAACCCTGACTAAAACAACTACGTAACATATTTTTGTTTCATATCAACTGACAAAGTTGATATTTAAAAAAATACATTTTTATTCCTTGATAACATTTAATTCTAAGCGTAATTAGATTATGGTTTGGAAGTAATGTAAATAATAAATAAGAGGGCAAGAGAATGATTTTCTAAAACTAAATATACAATGTAATACTATAACAATGTAGTTAGGTGTTTGTGTTTCTGGCACTGCTTTGTTTAAATGAAAAGATCTCAGAGATGTCCTGTTAAGAATAAATCTTATTTATAGTGTGTAGTGTAAAGTATCAAATTCCGGTTTCTCAACAACTGATAGTTCTAACCATCTATTCCCCAGATACCAAAATAAAACTTAGGGATATTTCATTTCTTCATTTCCTGTTATTTTCCCCCCTTCTTGGTTGCCTTGTGTCCCCAAATCTGACTTTTTCCCTTCTACCCTTTCCCCCACCTTAGATTAGTTAAAAAAAAAACTTTTTTTTTTTGCTTAATCTTTTTCCTATTAACAAATATTAGCCAATTAACACATTAGTCAAACCTCCTTCATCACAAGAATATTCTAGAAATCTGAGACCTTTGATATTGTCCAAACCTTTTCCCATATCCTTTCTTTTCTTAGGACTGAGTTTCACTTAGCTTCTTGTCATCTCCAACTCTTTTTTTTTTTTTAAGTAATAAATATAGTGCCCTTCTTTTAGACCGCCCTTAATATTATGTTCTTTGTGCATTTACAACTGCCTCTTTTTTTTTTTTTTTTTTTTACCTGAAGGTCCTGGGGATCGAACCCAGGTCCCTCCATATGGGAGACAGACACCCAGCCATTTGAGCCACATCCGTCCCCAAACAACAGCTTCTTCTTGAAGGACAAACACCTCTCTGTTCCTTCCACACCCTAGGGAGCACTTACATTTCTTTATCACTGAGACCTGCTTATTACAGCTATTATTGTTCCATTTTAGGATGACTTTCTTTAGATTTCTCTAGTTAAGGAATGTTGAAAATTGAAGATCCTGTGAAGTGCTTATGGCTCTGACTGACTCTTAATGCAAGCCTGGGAGCTATATTTAATAGTTTTCTTACAAAAGCATGAAGGGAAATGAAGGATTTTAAAATGTTATGTACAATCTCCCCTTTTATTTAGTGTAATAATAGAATGAAAACCTCAGTGAAATTTTTATTGTATTTGAGACCTCGAAACTTTTCTTGGTCGGTGAAGATTTTCTTCTAAAGATCATGTATTCTAATTTTCATTTGCAGCATAAGAATTGTAGTGACTAGGAATTTTAGTTCATATTGTTATTTGGAGCAGCTTGTTTTGTTTTCATATGCTGTGAGATGAATTATTTTAACATTTTCTTCTAAAAACTTTGCTTAGATATTTAGGAAAGAAATTTAGCATGTGCAGTGTTTTACTTTTCCTAATGGTTCTCGGTACTTGAGGTAGAAGGTTAAAGGGTAAGAACCTTTTTTTTGGACATTATTTCTTTATTATTAGACTCAATTACTTGAATAAGCATTTATATGGACTACAGGGATTGAATATAAGGTCAATTGTGAACAGGTATCAGGGGGATGATACTTTGTCCCCAGAAAATTACTGATATTCTGAAGTGGTCGATCAATTAGATCATATTACATCAAATATGTCAGAAATTTGTCAGTAATTAATAGTGTATGTTTAAAATTTTTAGTCATTCTGGTAGGCTTTTAATTGATTTTAATATATATTTATCTAATGACTATTGCTGTTGGACACCTTTAGATATATTTATTTTCCAAATGGATACACTTCTATTGACCTGTCATCATGCTCGCTAACTCTTATTTCTGTCATCTTCAGTCTGTTTTAAGTCCATTCAGTGAATTTTTTAGTTGAGATATTGTGCTTCTCAGTTCCAGAAATTCCATTTTTTTATAGTTTCCCTTTCTTTACTAAGCATTCCCCATATATTCATTTATGACCACCTTTTCCTTTAAGTTCTTGAAAACAATAAATAACAACTGCTTAAAGGACTTTTTTGCTAATTCTAACATTTGGGTCATGCTAACACCTAATTTTATTGATGATTTTTTCCTTGGTTGTGGGTTACTTTTGGCATACTAGTAATTTTTTATTTTATGCAAGGCGTTGTGAATAATTCTTTGTAGAGGGGTTTGATTATGGTATCTTCCTTTAAAGGCTGTTGAGTTTAGTTTTAGCAGGTAGTTATATTATTGGAGGGTCTTTTAGATTTTGTCAGACTTGGTTTTATACTTTGTGAAGGCAGGGTATTTCAGTTTTGAACTAAATTCTGTGTGGGCCCTTATTCCTAAGGTACTCTCCACTCTGACTAGTTGGGAACTCAAAAAATTCCCAGCAGTGTGTGACCTTTCATCCTAGTAGATGATTTCTGCTAGATGTCATAGGGCCTTACCATGCGGCTCTTTGACCAAGGGCCACAGTAAATCTCTGTGCTCAGAAACCCGGTTTCTGTCTCTCAGCTGTTCTACTTGGACTAGTCACAGGAAAGGTACTGTGACAGGAACGAACAGGCAGAAAGCTAGGGCCATCATAAGGCTGGCTCACGTCATATTTCTCTTCTCTCAAAGATATCAGACCTGCACTGCCTGTTACTCATTTCCTGAAAACAATTACCTCATATATTTTGGCCTTTTAGTTGTTTTCCGTAAGGATAGCAAGCCTGGCACCAGATACTCTGTTGTGGTTGGAAGGAGAAGACCAGTCATGAGTTTTTATTTCCAAACACCGGAGGAGGAGCTTTAAAAGTCCTCTTGGGGGCATTCTTGTTTTAGATACTGAAATTAAAAAAAAAAATTACTGATAGAGCATTTTTTATTAAAAGTTTATAGATATGCTTGGATTCTTTTTAAAGCTGTATTTTGAACATAATGGATTGTGCGGGGCGAGGGGGGTGCCTTTTGTTCCTAGTATTGATAGAATGATTCTGTATGATATTGTTAGAATCATTTTGAATGTATTTGAGGTTCTCTGCATACAGTAATCAAAACCTGGTGATGAAATGTTATGACTTACACCCACCAAACCCTGGAAATTTAGCATTTGTGCTCCAGGAGAGCTCTTTTAACTCTCCGCCTGTATGCATTTGACACAGGATAATGTGAGATAATGGTCCCAACATTGGGCAAAGTGACATGCTATAAAAGAATGTTCTTAATTATAATATTTAAAATTTCCTAGGAGTTTAAAATACTCCTAAGTACATAATTTAACTGTTATTTAGTTCACTTGAAAAATGAGATCCTTTTTGGCAGGCTATTATAAATACTTCAGATTTTATACTTTTTAAAAGAGGCATAATTGTGAGTCCTGTATTTGTAGAGAGTAGAATATGCTGGGTAGAGATTCAAATCACGATTTTTCCATTTTCCATGAAAAGTAAATTGAGTAAAAACATTCTGTTTAGATATATTTGAAATTGTTGAAAAACTTTTGGTGGTATTGAATAGCCTTCACATTTAATTGTATATTACATGGCCAAAATTAGACAGAAAAAAAAAAATAGAAGTTGAGTTCTAGCAAGAATAGGCAGGTTATTAGATATCCCAAATCTGACCCAACCCTGTGTGTGTGTGTGAATTTGTACTCACAAAATTTGATAATTGAAAAAGCCAGCTTCTCAGATGAATGAGGAAAGGATAAATCCTTAAGTGTTGGAACCACTGACAAACAATTTGTGTCAATATGCTCCTATTCCTGCTTCATACCATGTACCAAATGAAATTCCAGATAGACTGAAGTTTTACATATAAAAGAAAAATATTATACATACTGTGGCAGTTCGATATTGTTTATGAATACCTAAAATAGATACTGGATTATGTTTGTAACTGATCTGTTCCTCTGGGCTTATCATATTGTATTGGATTCATAAGTGTCACTTTTACTTGATTAAATTATGATTAAGGCTTTGATTGGGCCACATCAGTAGGACGAAGGGGGCGGGGACTCACAGAGAAAAGACATGGCAGAGGACAGAGTTGGAGTTTTGATCCTGGAGCCCAGGAGGTCAGCACACAGAGAAGCAGATACATGAAGAAAGAGAGAAGGCTCTATTAAACATGGCAGAGGCCCCGGGAAGAGAGATGGGCCATTCACTTGACAGTTTACAGCTGGCCTTGTGGAGAGAGCAGAGCAACTGAGCCTGGAGAGAAGCAGCACCAGGAGAGAGACAAGAGTTGTCCCAGCCTGGGGCTGAGATTGGAAGCAGGTGGGACCATGGAGCCTTGGGAGGAGGAGGAAGACTGAACCCTCACAGACATTGCCTGCCATCTTGCATCAACACATGACAACAGACTCTGGGTGGGAAAGTACCTCTTATGGTACTTTGAGTTGGACTCTTTAGGGCCTTGTGACTGTAAGCTTCTACCCCCAAATAAATACCCTTTATAAAAGCCAACAAATTTCTGGTATTTTGCATTAGCACCCCTTTGGCAGACTAATACATATACCAAAGAGAATATGGACGAATCACTAATATTCAGGTAGCTTTAAACACTATGCCAAATGATACCATAGAAAGGAACAATGATAGATTCTGTTACAGCACAAGCAAAACCACTTCATAAGCAAAGAAGGTGAGCATGAAACTCTCAAGTCATATGTAATATGTATGAATTGCTTTTCAAACTCAGTATGTAAAGGTAGTGATCTATATGTTCCTATATAAGAAGTCCTTTGTCTCCCGCTTGAGGCATTCACTTTCCCACTTCCCCTGGTCTCCCAGATGAGAACTCCCAAAGATAGTGCTATTTCTTTTCTGGAAACAAGCAGAGAACTGGTGCCTCATAAGCCCATTACTGCTATTGCAGTTTTTTGTTTTGTTTTGTTTTGTTTTTTAACCACGTGGTGTTGCTATTGAACTTTAATCTTGCACAGTCCCTTGGATATTTATCTGTTTAGCAGTGCAGCTCTTGTTCGTCCAGGACTTTGCACAGACTTCTCAGGGCACATTGATAATCATCATGAAAGCTCTTTTAGTTCATATACTCAGAAACTCTGTTCCCACATCACAAACCCTTACCAGGGTAATAGGATCTGGGGGAGCAACCAGCATCATTCCATTCAGTCATTCAAAAAATTTTTATTGAGCACCTCCTATAGCTTCATGCCTCATTCTAGAACTTATGGTAGGCAAAGATATATTTTCTAAAATCTCTGACTTGACATTTCATCACATTTGTTAAAATGATTGCTTTCCATTCACAGTGTTAGGCAGTTTGCATGATTTTTAAAAGTGAGTTCAGCATTTACCTGAGTGACTGGATTCTGTGTATTTCTCTTTCCTACTAACAAAGTGTATCTGTTTACTAAGCCTGTTTATTTTTTTGGCTTTTTTTGGTTGTCCTTGCCTTAAAAATGTAAACTACTCTAGATACCTACCATTCTTCCTGTTTATCACTGTGATATCACTTGTCTTATTTTTATTGGTACCCAGGTTTTGCTGTATTTGAAAGTATAAATTACATTTATTAAATTAGGGGAGAAAGACATAAAGAAAATGTTTCTAATGTCGTAATTTATATATCCCCCCTCTATTCCAGCAGGAAAAAAAAATAATGTAATAGCCTTTGATTTTGAAGCTAATATAGTAGAGTGAAAATACTACATAATTCAGTCATCATATTCTGATTGCGTGTTTTATATTTTGATTATGAAATATTTCAGATCACAAAAGATGGTGAGAATAAAATAAACAACTTAATAAGCAAAACAAATACAGTTAAGCTCCTGTATGCCCCTTTTTTTTTTTTTTTTTTTTAAAGATTTATTTATTTTATTACATATCTCCCCTTCCCCCCGCTGCGGCGACGCGCCGAGAGTGGTCACTGCACAGGCGCGGCTTTCCTCGCTTGTGGGCGGTCTCTGCGTCCGTTCACGGCCAGCGCTTGATTCAGTTCGTGGGTGGCTGGCTGCGCTCCATCCGCGGGCGACCTGCCCTGCCCGTGGCGGCTCTTGCCCTGTCCGTGGCAGCTTCTTGCCCTGCCCATGGCGGCTCCGGCCCGCCCATGGCGGCTTGCCATTCTCAAGGCGGTCTGCCCGCTAGGAGAGGTCCCTGGGAATTGAACCCAGGGCCTCCCATGTGGTATGCCGGCACCCTATCCACTGGGCTATTGAGCCGGCCCCTGCCCCTTTTTTATTTTCCCCATGTCCAGTTTGGTGTTTATCATTCTGAAGCATATGTTAGTACTTGTACTACCTATGTGTGTATGCCTTAGGACTACAGTGTATTTTTTTAATGTTTTAAAATGTTAGGTGAAGCTCTCATATATTGCTGGTAGAAATGTAAAAGTGGTACAGCCCCTTTGGAGAACTTTTGTCCAGTTTCTCAAAAAGTTAACTATAGAGTTACCAAACAAGCAAGCTAGATTTCTTCTAGGTATATACCCAAGAGAAATGAAAACATGCTTACACTCAAAAACTTGTACACAGTTTCATAGCAGCCTTGCATTATTCATATTAGCCAAAAAGTGGAAACAACTGAAGTTACATGATGAGTGGATATAAATGAAATGTGGTGCGGCCATACAATGGAGTATTAATCAGCAATTTAAAAAAATGAAATGCTAATTCATGCTACAACATTGCTAAACCTTGAAAACATTGTGCTAAGTGAAAGAAGCCATTCACAAAAGACTATATATTATATGATTCCATTTATAGGAAATGTCCAGGATAGGCAAATCTGTAGAGACAGAAAGTAGATTAGTGGTTGCCTAGGACTGAGGATATGTAGGGAGAATGGGGCATAACTACTGATGAGTACAGAGTTGTGTTGTTTTGGTTTTTTTTTGGGGGGGGGAGGGGATGATGAAAATGTTGAAAAGTTAGACAGTGGTGATAGTTGCACAACTCTGTGAATATACTAAAAAGCATTGAATTGTATACTTTAATGCAGGTGAACTGTGTGGAATATGAATTTTATCTCAAAGCTGTTAAAAAGTTCATGTGAATATTATCATTATGTATTCTTTTGCTATTAGCTTTTTTGACTTAGCATTATGAGTCAATATAAATCATCATATTCAGGTTTATCCATTTTTGTGTCTTTAGTTCTATATAACTCATTTTTACATTCTATTGTACAAAGTTACTGTATTTTATTCATCTTCCTGTTGGGAATGGGAAGAAAGCTTTTTTTTTTTGGCTATTAAAAGCAATGCTTCAAGGGCCCGGCTAGATAGCTCAGTGGATAAAGAGCTCGCTGGGAAACCACATGGGAGGCCCTGGGTTCGGTTCCCGGGGACCTCTCCTAGCGGGCAGACCGCCTTGAGAATGGCAAGCCGCCATGGGCGGGCCGGAGCCGCCGTGGGCAGGGCAAAAAGCTGCCACGGACAGGCAAAAGCCGCCACGGGCAGGG
>PVKH010037329.1:0-11488 GCA_004027955.1 Chaetophractus vellerosus | reverse complement strand
CAAATACCATGTAATGGATTGGCTTAAACAATGGGAATTTAAGGTCTCATAGTTTTGAGGTTAGGAAAAATCCAAATCAAGTTCAATAAAGGCACCATCAAGTTGATGCTTTCTACCAAAAGACAGGCATTCTGGGGCTGGCTGCCAGAGATCCTTGGTCTTTAGCTTTCTGTCACATGGCAATGCCCATGGTGGTCTCTCCTGGCCTCTCCCTTCTCTCCTGGGTTCCATTGATTTCAACTTCTGGCTGCCCCCTCTGTGGCTTTCTCTCTCTATGTCTGAATTTTGCACTGCTTATAAAGGTCTCCAGTAATAGGATTAAGACCCATCCAGGTTCAGTTGGGCCACACCTTAACTGAAGTGACCCATCAAAAGGTCCTATTTTAATGGGGTCACACCCATGGGAATGGACAAAGATTAAGAACATGTTTTTCTGGGGTACATAGGTCCAAACCATCACACTCACTCACCTCCCAATTTGTCCAGTTTCAAGGCAATATGTATGGGATTGCCCATGCCCCCTTATACACATCCTACTCATGGTAGCCTTAATTTCATTTGGAGGATGGGGTCCTAGGAAGGAAATTGCAGTTTAACTGGTGTCCTCTAAGCCTTTTTGGTCAAGCCCAAGATTTTGATTATTCTTAATTTGATATATATTAATTTTCACCAATATTATTTAGGTATAGTTTATGGAAAATATAGTGCATCCCATAACATGGTACAATTCAATGCTTTTTGACATGTGCATACACCTGTGAGATCATTGACACAATGAAGATACAGAACATTCCCATCGCCCCTGAAAGTTCCCTCATTCCTTTTACAGTCCATCCCTCTCTCCACATTGGCCCAGGCAAGCAACCACTGTTCTGCCTTCTGTCACTATCAATTGCTTTGCCTTTTCTAGGATTTTATATAAATGGAATCAGACAGTATATCTTTTGTGTCTGGTTCTTTCACTCAGCATAATGATTTTGAGATTCATCCCTGTTGTTGCTTTTATTATTAGTTCATTTTTTTTACTGCTGAGTAATAATCCATTATATAGCTATATCATAGTTTATCCAATTTTGATGGACATTTGGGTCATTTCCAGTTTGTGGTTATTATGCATAAAGTTATTATGAACATTTGTGTATAAATCTTTGTAGGTTACATACCTAGGAGTGAAAATATGTTAGCTTTAATTGAGATGTGACATATATATAGCAAAATGCACAAAGAAGACAAATTGGTGATTTCTTATATTTATATATACCTATATAATGCCTGCCCTGATAAAAATTTAGAACATTTCCAACACCCCAGAATGCCCTCCTGAGCCCTTTCTCAATCAGCAACTTCCTGCAGATGTAACCACTCTTCTGACTTCTGTCTCCATAGATCAGTTTTGCTTGTTTTTGAACATCATATGGATGAAATTATATAAAATGTATGCACACTTTTTGTCTGGCTTCTCTAGCTCAACATTATGCTTGTGAGATTCAATCATGTTTTGTGTAATTGTAATTCATTCTTCTTTATTGCAGTGTAGGGTTCCATTGTATGGATATACCATGAGTTATTTATCCATTCCTTTGTTGATTTTCTTCCTATTATGAATACAGATGCTATGAAAATTTTATAACTGTCTTCTGGTGAACATATGCTCTCATTTCTCTTGCTAAATGACTAGAATGGAATTTATGAATCATAGCGTAGGCTTGTGTTTAGCCTTCTGAAGTGCTTTAACCATGTACACACCACTAGCAATGTTTTACAATTCCAATTATTCCATATCCTCATCAATACTTGGTACTGAAAGTATTTTTTAATTCTAGACATTCTGGTAGATGGGTAGTGGGATCTCATTGTGGTTTTAATTTATATTTCCCTGATGAAAAATTGTTGAACCTTTTCAAACACTGTAGATTATTTGAATATTCTCTTTTGTGAAGTGTCTTTTCAAGGTTTTTGCACATTTTTAATTGAGTTGTTTATCTTCTATTGATTTGTAAGAGTTCTTATATTTAGGATATAAATTCTTTGTTATATAGTATTTTGCATCTTCTCCTAGTCTGTTGCATGCCACTCTTCAGTGGTTTTTTTTTATTTAAAAATTTATTATTTTAATGAAGTCTAATTTATCAACCTTTGTTTTCAATTCCATCTCAAGATCATTTAACATTCATTTAAGATGATTTACCCAGGTGAAATTTCAGGGGTGAGGAAACAAGGGTGCACATACTGTATCATGAATTGTAGGTCCTCTACCCTCCTGGGCAGCCCTGACACCCATGCATGGGTGTGAGAGGAAGAGGAAAGTGCCCACAAAATAAGGAGCAAAAAGAGTAGTTAAAGGAACGAGGATAGACACAAAGTTCAGGAGAGAAAGAAAGGGTGTGTGGGGAAATGGGAACAGGCAAAAGGCAAGTTGGAGAGAAGCAGAAAGAGGAAAAGTGGAGGGTGAGGAAGGAAAGGTGTTCCTTCTCAGGAATCAGAGCACTCAGGCCAGGGAGAGGTGAGCCGAGTTGGCAGGACTAGAATAGCAGACACCAAAACCAGATGAAAACTCACTTCCCAACCATTCTGATACTTTCTTTCCTCTCTGTGCCCAAGCCAGTGAATGCCTATTCTTGACACACATTTTTTAAAACATTGGCCAAACTGAGGAATATTTATTTCTCAAGGACGTTGTTACTAAGACATCATTACACAAACGTGTACCTCAAGGCACCTAGATTATGGCCACTGCCCAGAAATTAACGCTGACAAAATGTGTAGTAATTAAAAACATGGGCTTTGGGTCACATAGACCTAGGTGTCATGAGTCACCCACTCTTCTCCTTAGGCAAGTTACTTACTTCTCTAAGTTTCACTTTCTACATCTGTTAGATAAGGATTCCTTCAATCATTCATTCCTTCAGCAAATATGTGTGGAGTGCCAGAGAATATATGCCAGCAACTGTTTTAAGCACTGAAGATCAGTATGCAAAATAAATAAAAATTCTTGACCCTCATGAAGCTTACCTTCTAAAGGGTGAGGTAGACAATAATAAGACAAAACAGTACACTGTTTTATCTGTACTGTTAACAGTATATTAGATAGTGATAAGTAGGAGGTAGTGAAATGTGATAGAGTTCTAGATGTGTTTTGAAGGTGGAACCAACAGAATTTACTTCTGGATCAGATGTTAAATGTGAGAGGAAGGGAGAAGACAAGCATGACACAATGGTTTGTGGCAGCAACTGGATGAATGGAGTTGCCTTAACTGGGATGGGGAAGCTTGTGGGAGGTGCTGGCTCAGGAATAATATTAGAGCTCATTTTTGTATACATTACATTTTACATGGCTATTAGACATCCAAAGGAGGTGTCAAGTAGGTAGTTGGATATGCATGTTGTTCAAGGAAGAAGTCCAGATTGGAGACATTTGAAATCAATCATCAGTGAATGAATAATTTTCAGTATCACGAAACTGGGTTAGATCACCCAAGGAGTGATTATAAAGAAAGAATATAAAAATACTGCTCCACTTACACAGTTGTTTGTGGTGGTTGTGATGGTGGAGGTGGCAACGTGTGTGTGTGTGTGTGTGTGTGTGTGTGTATGTGTGGTTTAGGTTGGATTAATTTAAGGTCTTTATTTATTGAGTGCTTACTATATGACAGCTGCTTTGCTAAGAATTTTATATCTCTTAACTCAGTTATCTAAGAAGTGGTGATATTATTTTCTCCATTTTTATGATGATGATACTGAAAAAGTTAACTTTTGCCTAAAGTCATTAGAGTAAGTGATAAAACTGGTTTTGAAACCAGGTATCTGACTCCAGAACCTATGTTCTTAATTCATATACTATGTCTCATTACCTAATATTAAGATATAATGCCGTTTGGTCATTCTAACAGATGACAAACACTTAATAAATGCCTCCACTCCCACACAAGGCATGTGGTCTTGGACAAGAATTTATTTGACCATGGTTCTGACATGCTCAGTTCCCAATGGGTATGTTAATCATAATCACTCTTCTACTCAACCAACAGAGCCAAATGAGGACCAGAGGAGGTAGCGTCTGAAGAAGTAGATTGTAGATAGTTCCATACTTGTCAGAGAGCGTTATCACTATCACTTCAAAATGAGTCTGGGTTTTGTGAATATGATAGAATCAGATCAAATGAGTTCTGTTTATAAACTGTGTGCTCAAGTTGCACAGAAGTGTTGCAAGTTAGAAACATACTCTTCTTTCTGTGAAATGTTTGTCCTTGAGTAAGGACTAACATTTCAACAAATGACTGCTCATGAACTAGAACATAAACTGAAGTATTTATGTGCAGAAATAAAAGTCGAGTCAAAAAATCCCCACAATGATAAGAAGTTTTTGAAAACAAGATTTTGAATTGTTTTTTTTTTTTTTTCAGTTTTACTATTGGATTGTCTTAACCTTCGGGTCTCGTTTTAAATTTATAAAATATTGTAAAACCTTTTCTGTTGGGTGAGAAGTGTTTGCTTCCCCATTTCTTGATTTTAATGCTAAAAAGTATTCCTATATTCTTTCCCATAGCTGAATGGAATTTGATCCAGTTTTCCAACTCCCAGTCTGTGTTTTTAAAGAAGTAAATAGGTTGACAAAGTGTGGGACTTGAAGTCAGAGGACAAGCTTTAAGTTCTGACACACTGGCAAAACCTTCAAATGGCAAGTTTTTTAAAGGTTTGGCCTAAAACATTTTTTTGTTTTTACCTCTCTTCATAGTACTTATACAGATATGCCAGGGTTGAGACACAGGCAGGAAATCTCTTTGGTCTTTTATTCACTGGCCTCCAATCAGTAGGGTTTTGTCAGGAACCTTCCACTCAGAACAATACAATACTACAATCAACTAAACATCCCCTGTCCCCTAAATATATGCTCACGTGCCCCATACACTAATAAGACATAAAGTAAATAAGAGTTGTGGTCTTTGCTCTCTAGCAGTCACAATCTAGTGATCAAAACTCTACATATGAAGAAATAATTTTAAACAAATATTTTTAATTAACATTTTTTAAAATGACTGTGATATATTCACATACTATACAATCTATCCAAAGTGTACAATCAATGGCTTTTAGTATAATCAGTGTTGTGAATATATCTCAATAAAACTGCTTTTAAAAAAAAGAATATAAACATCACACAAAAATAAATAAATAAAATGACTGTGGTTTCCATTTTTAAAATGTATGAAGAAATTTAACACGAGGAAAATGTATTATAGAATCATTAGGGGAGGGTTCATGGAGGTTCACTGGAGCTTGCTGCATTGTTTCATTTCCTAACAAAAAATTCATTAGCTTCTGCAGCCATAGCTATTAGGTGATCTTTGTTAGGCATTTCACTTCTTTTTGACTCGATTTCCTTATATATCCAAAGGATATCACACTCTTCATTTCTTATGCAATTCACAGGATGATAGTTGGGAAACATTAAGAAGTATTGTTTCATTTTATCGCTGCAGATATATTAGAGGTTTTCTTATTAAATTACATAGTAAAGACGATTATATCTATGATAATTTTAAAATGGTACAGTGAGTTAACTTATCTCTGCAGCCTGAACTTAAAGCAGACAAAAATAAAAATCTTATAACAAGGTAGATTCTCACAGAATTGTGAATGAAGCTTACAAGTTTTTAAACATTTCAAGAGTGGGAGGTTGTGAAATAAATCACTAATGTGCTTCTGGCAAGGAAATAGAGGCCATTTCTTTAGAATTAAGTTTTTGAAAAATCAGGTCAAAATTAATTAACTCTATTGCTGCCAGGAACTTCTGAAAATTCATCTTTTCTAGTGTTAATTGCACAGCAAGCAAGGATTTCTTTCACCAATTCCTATGTGAAAGACGTAGAAGGAATTCTTCCATCTAATTCAATCTATGAGAAGAGAGCCAGGAAATATTTGCCAAGTAAATGAATAAGTAAATAAACAAATCAATCATTGGTTAAAAAAAAAAGAGAGAGACATCTAAATACTGAAAATGATCCTGCTCTCTTTTTTTCCCCATTTTTATTTATTTTATTTTTATTTTTTGCGTTTTTTTTAAATTATTTTTTATTTTTTTAGGATACATCGATTTACATAAATGTTACACTGAAATTTTCGGAGTACCCATATGCACTGCCTCCCACACCTCCCACCCTGAACGTGCCCGATCTCGTCTGATCCAGCTCTCTTAAGAGGGGATGATGTATAATTATTACTGCATTTGCCAAGTATTTTTCTGTTCTAACATTGAAGTAATGGGATTCTAGACATTTGCTTTGAGGTAGTTACCCGAGGGACAAATTATCATAAAGAACTTGGAGATATGAGTGAGCACAAAGCCGATCAATATTCTCAGTTCCACACATAAGCTGAAAACTAGAATAGTCCTAAAAAAGAAGCAGGAATTTTCCTCACGTTTAATAAGTAGCTCCAGCTGAACAGAATGAGATGAAAAGTCTGTGATGGAGGCCGCTGAGAAACAATAAACTAATAGGGCCCTTGGAAGGATGGAGGGAGGGGGTCATTAATAAGGGCCCCTGGAATAACTAGGCCCAGACCCAAGGTGAATAGATAGTTAGAACCAGATCCTACAGCCTACTGGTGAATATTGTTCAGACAGACTGGCGAGGATGGGAAGAGCAGACCAGAGGTAAGGACAGGACTTCTGGATGCGTCTCAACCTGCAGCTCAAGGAAGGGACAGGAGATACTGCATGGTAGGACTGAAGCTCAAGACAACTGTGTGTGAGGATGAGCGGAGAGCCCTGTTCCAACAGGCCTCATAGGGGCAAGTGGAACTTGTAGGAGGAAGTTTAACAAGGCCAGCCCCAGAAAATTTCACTCCAGGATCTAAACCCAAGGTTCCTACTAAAAGTTTGTGAGGGAAATTAAAGTGTCCCCCGAGGACTGGCTTCTAGGGAGTGAGTGAGTGTTCATCCTGCCATAGTGCATTGCATCAGTGGGTGGAGACCCACATAATGAACAGGAAAGTACTGGACTCCCATCCTGGGGAGTCCTGCTGTGTTCTCAAATAGACGGGGCAGTAGTCTCTCAAGAGCATAGGCAGCGTCTAAAAGGGGAGGACAGGCCAGTATGTCAAGCCTTCAATGCTGTTGCTAGTAACTATGTATCTTGTTCTTCAAGGACTGAAGCTTGGTGGTTGCAGGGGTCCCAAGGAGAGAGGGAGGAATAGAATAGATGGAACATGGAACATTGGGGGAACATTGGAATTGTTCTACATGACCTTGCAATGGTGGATACAGGCCATGTTAAATTTCATCAGAATTTTAAAAGTATATGGTCCAAAATCTAAACCATAATGTAAATCATTGACTGTGGTTAGCAGCAATATTTCAATATTTGTATATCAATTGCAACAAATGTACCATCTACATGTAAAATGTTATTAATAGGGGAGAGGGGAAAGGGGGTAGGATGTTGTGTATATGGGAATCCCCTATATTCTGTAGGTGACTTTTCTGTAACCTAAATCTTCTTTGAAGATAAAATGAAAAAAATAAGACACCGAGGAAATAAATGGAAGAAAATGTCACTGTACATATAAGACAACACATCTTACAGTGATGAAAGACATAATGCCAAAATTTTTTAAAATTTTATATTTTATTATTTTTATTTCAAATTTTTTAAAAAATTATATTTTATTTGTTATTTTAAAACTATCGTTATTCATTTTCTTATTACTTTTATTCAGTTATTATGTTGGCTTCATTTTTGAAGAAGTTTGGGATCACAGAAGAGTTACAACTGTGGCAGGGGAGGAATATTGGTGCAGAGTATCAGTGATGGGGAATGCTTGGAAGGAAGTTCACCTGGGGCTTACCTATAAGGCATATGAATGAGTTCAAGTGTTCATGGGGTATTGTCACAGTGGGTGGAGATCCACACAATAACAAAAAGAATATTGAATTCCCATCCTGGGGATTTCTGTCATGTTCTCTAATGGGAGAGCAAGAATCTCCCAAATATAGGGGCAGTGGCTAGTGAAGGAGAATGGACCATTTATGGGCCCTTGATATTGATGACTGTACTTTCGAAACTTTTTTTTTGAAATTGAAACTTAGCCTAGTATTATAGGTTGCCCAAGAGTAACCACCTGAGAGCCTCTTTGTTGCTCAAATGTGGCCTCTCTCTCTAAGCCAAACTCAGCATATAAATACATTACCTTCCCCCAGGCTTGGGACATGACTCCTGGAAATGAGCCTCCCTGACATCAAGGGATTACTACCAAGCACAAACTAGCAATGCAACTGGAAAAAGACCTCAACCAAAGGGGGAAAAGGGTAAAGACAAATAAGTTTTTATGGCCAAAGACTTCAAAATGAGTCAGGAGGTCATCCCAGAGGTTACGCTTATACATGTCTCAGCAGGATCTCGTTGACTGTAAAAGTAAATATTGCCTCAAATAGCGGGGCTCCTGAGGGCTCTGCAGACATCCAGGTACTATAAGGTAGAGCAGACAGCTCAGGAGTTTGGCACTCTCCCAGTGGGCCCTACTTTGGAATTTATGCTCCCCAGTGTGACAGAGATGGATTCAGTTGGGTTTCCCTACAAATGTCTTTTCTGCACCTTCTATTTGAACTGATATTTAGCACTAGAGTTGATAGGTTTTTGTCCAAGAGACTTAAATTTTTGGGCTTTCCATGTGGCAGTTGGGCTGTGAATCTCAACAGAGTTGCAATACCTACTTCCAGTTCATTGGACTTACCCAGGATAACTAACAAGGAGATGATGGTGGACAATGACCATGCCAAGGAACAGAGAGAGTCTGTAACTACAAACAAGATAGTCCCATTCATCTGCCCCATGGGATCAAAGCCTCCTCTCAATTAGAATCAGAGTGGGCATCACCATCCCAGAATCCTCAGGATTGGGGAATGAATGATGGAGTAGAATAGACTTACTGTTATTCTACTTTAGACTTATTGTTATTCTACCAATGGAAGAACTTTATCATTGATGTGGAGGCAGTGGCCACAGGAGGTTCTGAGGGGAAGGAGAGGGATAAACAGATCTAATATGGGGACATTTTTGAGACATTGGAATTGTCCTGAATGTTATTGCAATGACAGATACAGGCCATTATATATCTTGTCATAACTTACAATATTGTGTGGGAAAGACTTTAAACTATAATGTGAACTATAATCTATACTTAGTGGCAATGCTTCAATATGTGTTCATCAACTGTAATAAATGTTCCACACAAATGAAGGGTGTTATTAATGTGGGAAAGTGTGGGAGGGGTAGGGAGTACAGCATATGGGAATCCCCTACATTTTTTTATGTAACATTTATGTAATCTAAGTATCTTTTTTTTAAAAAAAAATTTAAGTATATTTTAAAAATGTCCCCCAAGGAGCCAGGCATGGTGGTGGCCTAGAGTGTGGGGGAATCCTAGATCTCCAAAGGCATACTTGACAGTTCCTCTCAGGACCTCAAAGAAACTTCAAACTCAACATATCAGAAGCAAAAACACGATCTTGTCCTAAAAAGCAGGTCCTTCACCTTTCATTGCTCCTAGCTCAACAAAAGCCATCTCCATTCCTCCAGTCTCCTAACCAAAAGGCCAGGCTGCATCCTTATTCCTGTCTTCCCCACCCACCATAGAAAAATTCTTCTGAAATTTGACCATTTCTCTTCCTCTCCATCACAACAATAGCTCAAGCTAATCACAAATTTCATGTAGATTCAGAGTTACCCTCCTAACTTACCACTCCCCAACCACTCTTACCTCTTACAATCCTTTCTCTATCCTGCTACCAGAAGGGCAAATCTGATCATGTTGTGCTGCTTTAAAGCCTTCTAATGTTCTGGCTATTGCCCACTTGTCCAGCCTTTTCTAGTTCCACAATGTCCCTGGACAGTCTGTTCTGGTCAGTGTCCTTCTTTTAAGACCTTTGAAAAGGTCCCCCCCCCCCCGCCGCCCAACCCATGCGTGATCTCTTCTTCCTTTCTCTTTTAGCCTAGAAATTCTATCTCATTCTTTCAGAATTTTAGCTCAAACCATTCCTACCCAGGAAAGCCTTTCCTGACCTCCCTGACTAGGTTAGGTCTCCCTGTTCCAGTTTCTACTTGTATCAGGAATCTCTCCTAAATCGTTCTTTCCTCACTTGCAATTTTACATTGACTCCTATAATTTATTATGAACATTATTACTATTCTCCCTAGATTCTCAGTCCCAGGTGTGCAAAGTGAGGATCTGTTTTTGCTCACCATTGGATTCCCAATTCTCAGAAGAGAGCAAACAAGCCAAGTATTGTTGAAAACTATATGAATGAATGGGACAGGGAGAAACAGTCAGAGAGCTGGAGACATCTGAGCATGCTATCATTCTGCCTCTGGTCTGCCTTACACCTGATTAGGAATAATTTTTAAATTATTTTGTTACAAATTGCTCCCCTAGGCCAGAAACTCCTCTGTGAATGTTCTAAGACTGCAATAGGGTGAGGTCCCTAGTATAATTCAATCAGAAGACAAGGCTTTGTGCACTATAATTCCAGCATCTTTAGATCTCATTGATGAAATTAGGATTTTTTCCAGTAATGTATGTGCAATTTTAATGGTGTGCCATTTTTAGGGTGTGTAGAATATAAAAATTGTGAAACCTAGGACAACAGAGAAAAATTCTCATCATTTCAGGCTAGAAATTAAAAAGAAAAGATATTTTCAAGGTCCTATCAATGAGATCATCTAGAAGAATTCACTGTTAGAAAAAGAATTTTTAATCAGATGAATATCTACAAGTATTTTGGAGATGATACACTCAAAGATTTCCATATTAACATCTAATAAAATATAGACCATGTGAGGAATCATGTTCTGGTTGCTTTAATTTACCTCTATTTGCATGTTTCAGAACCAAGTTCTTTTACTCCTTCTCCCCATATTCTCAGGTTTACTCTATCATTTTCAAACAATCCACAATATTTATAATATACTTCCATTCTACTTGAATTCTAAAGCCAATGCTCATTTGTTTACTTTATGAAATCTGCTCTTGTTAAGTGTTTCAAGAAATTCCAGAAAATTTTGTTTTAAAGCACCAAAATTAACTACTGAAAAATAGACAAACTTTTACATGCAAAATACACAAACACACACACACTCACATCTTCACAGTTTTAATATATCACTAATGATGCTAATAAAACTCATTTACCATGTCTTACAATGTGGCAGTTCCTGTAACGAGCACTTCATGGACTTCATCTCCTACCACCCGCTACAACTTTGTCAGGCAGGTTCTATTTTTGTTCCCATTTTATCACCCATTTCATAATTCTGATATGGATACTATACTTTAAAGGAGTAAACGAATTGCCCACGGTCATATCCATAAAGGGTAATAACCTTGGCTAAACAAAACATTAGTCTAAATGGAACAATTAATATGTGAACAAACCAAATCAATGATTGTTGATTCACTTTAGTAGACTTGCTGAGGGTTCAGCTTTACTATA
>PVKH010037328.1:0-11478 GCA_004027955.1 Chaetophractus vellerosus | reverse complement strand
AACAAAGTATAAAGAATGGAAAGCTGAGGGTTAATCTGTGCCAAATTGTTTAAAAGTTTGTTTGTAAACCTTTGGAAATGAATAGAAATGGTTAAAATATATCATGATGTTTGTAACTAGAAGTGCTATTTGCATGGGTATGACAGTGGTTGAAAAGGAAAGTCTGTCATGTATATTACTAGAAGGAAAGCTAAAAACTGTAACATGGGACTGTATAAAATAGTAAAACTTCATGTGAAACACGGATGTGTGTGATATTGTGCATATAAGACTGTTTTTACAAAATATAAATACCAATAAACTAGAGAGAAGTAAAAATAATAGCAGCTATGTACACAAGGCGAAGCATGGAGAGATTGAGGGGTGATGAGTTTTCTTTGTTTGTTTTTTGCTTATTATTATGTTTGTAATAATAAAAGTGCTCTGGGAGTGATTGGGGTGATGAATGCACAAACATGTGATTATACCAAATACCATTGATTGTACACTTTGGATGGATTTATGCTTTACTAATATATATCAATAAAATAGAAAAATATATAGAGGATTCCCATAATCTCGACCCTCCCCTCTCCTACACTTTCCCCCATTAACAATACCTTTCATTAGTGTAGTACATTTGTTACAATTGTTGAAAACATATTTAAGCATTGTACTAGCCAAGGACTACAGTTTACATCATAGTTTACACTTTGCCCCACACAACAAAACCTTGTCTCCTTCTCTAAGAGTACACTTGACCTTGGGTTAATTTTCCATCTTTATTCCCCCCAGAAAACTGATAAAATTGAAATGTCAACTGTATTACCAGGCAAAGCTGATTTGGTATAACTTATCATTGATGGGTAAATTCCTTTAGGCCTAAAAGTATGAAAGGACTCTGAAGACCTAAGAGAAAGCCATAGATTTGGACTCCCCTTAGGACAGTGATCTTTGTACAGACTATCTCCTATCGGCTTTCTGGAAAATATGCCTAGATCAGGGGTTCTTAACCAGGGGGTCCATGAGCTTGAATTGAAAAAAATCATCTTATTATCTCTATTTTTCTCTGACCTCCGAGGTTGAGTTTCATAAAACTATCTGCCGCTACATTCTGAGAAGGGTCCGTGGATTTCACCTGATTGGCAAAGGGGTCAGTGGAACAAAAAAGGTTAAGAACCCCTGGCCTAGGCTATGCAAGAGTCATCGGCTCTATTGGCATAGACTGACGCACGGACCACTTTCCCTCAAGAGGATGCTGCACTGCTGGAGGACTGTGTTTCCTGACCATGTCTTTTTGAGTAAACTGTTGCTAAATAGAGCCTATTCAGACTCTGAATGACTAAATATGAAGTTGAGTACAAAACACCCTTCAACACATACTGATAATTCAATACTTTGTTCATGCTTCTATACGTGATAAAATATGAATTCTTAAGAGGTATAATAGTTCTAAACTTGTATTCACTAATATAATAACTCAAAGCCTCAAAATAGATAAAGTGAAAATTGATAAATATATAAAGAGAAATAGATAAATCTACAAGTATTCTGGCCTATTTTTATATAGATCTCTCAATAGTTGACATATTAAGAAGCCAAAAAAATCACTAAGAATAAAGAAGATTTGACAACACAATAAATAAGCTTGCTGTAATGCACATCTACAGAACATAGACACTAATAGCTACAGAGTACACATTATTTTCCAGAACACAGAAGTTTTAGTAAAACTGATTACATACTGGACAATAAAGCAAGTGTTGACAATTTTCAAAGGTTTAGTAGCACCTTAACCCCTTCCCTGACAAAATGATTGAAAATAAAAAGTAACAAGCATAAGTAGGGAATTTCTAATGTTTGGAAACTAAGAAAGATGATTTCAAATAACTAATGGTCAAATAAGAAACAGTGGGAATTTGAAAATATTTAGAACAGAATGATAGCTAAAATATTACATTTTAAAGTTTATGGGATGCACCTAGAAATATGTAGTTGGACATGTATAGCTTTAAGTACAAATATTAAAAATAAGAAATATTGAACGTTAGGTAAGCACCCACTTCATGAAGTTATTTTTAAAAAGAATATAAAATAAAATGAGGGTAGAAATTTTAAAATTAAGAGCAGAAATTAATGCAAAAGAAACAAACTTACAATGGAGGATATCAAACAAAGTAAAGGTTGGGATATGCTCAATGCTAAGACAAACAACCCCAACGTATCAATGGGTTAAGAGAATGAAGGTTTATCTGTTGCTCATGTCCAATAGAGACGATGGAAGTAGGAAAGGGGAAGGGATGGGGAGCTCTGGTTACTATAGTCATTCACATTCTTTCTTTTTAGTAACTCTGAGATTCCCCCAGAACTTCTAACTTTTCGAGTGATTTATTTTCGTCCAATGAGCAGACAAGTGATGAGTGCAGGTGAACATGGAAGATAACAATGAAGGTTGGATTTTTTTATGTCAGATCTGGAAATGGTATATATCATTTCTGTCCATAGTCCATTGGCTAAAAACTCAAACCATAAGTCAGCTTATTAAGGAGATTGAAAAATATAATCTAGCTACATTTTCTAGAGTAACTGAAAAGGGAGGCAACAAAGCACTGCAGTATCTGCCACAGTTGGTTCTTTGAAAGACCAAAATATTGAAAAAAGAAATGAGGCACAAATAAAATGAAGTAGGATTAAAAAGGTGTACATAACTATAGATCTACAGGGATAAAATGAAGATATTATAAATTTAGGTTAACAGATTTGAAAATTTAGGTAAAATAGGTATATTCTTAAGGCAAGTATAATTTATCAAAACTGATTCAGAAATGGACAGAAAAACTAATAATCCGAAATTGTTAAATACCGAATCAGTATTCAAGAAATGTCCTCACACATGATAGCCCTATTGGGTCTCTTGCATTTCTGCATGTCTTGTGAGCAAAGGCACTGTCTGACTTTGTTCTGGACTATTTTTTCAAAGATGTTTGTAGAGTAAATAACCTTGGAAGAGAGATATATAGTCTCTCTCCAGAGCAAAGAGTAGGTTTACTTACTCTCCAGTAAAATAAAAACCATGTCTCCCTCTGTGGCAAAGGTCAGTCATACTAGGGCTCATTATATGATATTTAGGACCCTTAAATTCAATTGCTTTCAATTCAGGTATCAAATAGTCCTCTTCAGAAATGGCATTTGGAGGTGCCAATGCAAATGTTGATACTCTGACTACTGCTATTGCTGCAGAAATAAATCCTTTAGCTCTGACCCAGAAGTCTCATATCTTCTGTCAGCACCTTGAAACGGTGGCAAGCTAACTGTAGCTTGCAAGCAGGGTAAAATCTCAGGCCCTTTACAGCTATACCAAGACATAGATAGTTTACAGGTAACCCTTCCAAACATTCAGGTAAGAAATAATTCTGATATTAAATAAAACCATTAAATATTTAACTCAGTAGTCAAACTTCCTTCTTCAAAGTCAAAGTCTGGATGATTTAAATGCTAAGTTCTACTAAAGGTTCAAGAATTAATTCTAATTCAAAGTAGAATTTACTGTTTTAGTGAAAAATTTACTCAAATATTTCCAAGTAAAGAAAAGGAGGGAATACTTTCATATCGAGTGTGGTGGACAGAAAGAAAGAAGAAATATGATTATTTCAATAGATACAGAAAAGAATGATAAAATTGTATATGCTTTAATGATGTAAAAGAGCTGTTAGCAAATAACTTCTTTGATTTGACCAACAATGCCTAAAAAGTCTACAGTAAAAATAGTTTGTGGAGAAAGGTTGAAAACTTTCCCTTTGAATTAGTAAGCAAATTAAGGCTTCCCCTCATCATCACTTTTAACCAAAATGATGTTGGAGATTCTAATCAGTGCAGTAGCGCAAGAGAAAAAACATTATAATTATTTGATAGGAAGAACCAAAAGTATTCTTCATTTTCTTTCGCAAACAATATGATTATGTATGTTGAAAATCCAAAATTATGTGTAAATAAACTATTATATTCATAAGAGACTTTAAAAAGGTTGTTGGATATAAAAATCAATGTACAGATAATAATTATATTTCTATTTTCCAGCAAAATAAAATAGAAATACAATAAAAATTAATATACCAATTAAATATCGTTAATAAAAATGAAATATAAACATATCTAATAAAACATCTGAAAACATCTTTAAAAATAGCATAATTTATTAAAATATATTTGTGACCTAGATAAATATAGTAAACATGTTAATTCGTCCCAATTAATGAACAGATTCAATGCAGCCCTTATGTAAACAGATCTCAACAGGTTTGTTGGAGAACGTGACAAACTGATTCTTACATTTTTAAAGAAGTGCAGAGGTGCAAGAACACACAACAGCAAAATGACACAATAGGTTTTGAGATTTTTTTCCACAAAGATATAAGAATTTAGATACTATGCTAATAGTTTTGCTGTAGAAGTAGGAAAATACACAAACAGAAAAGAATAGATGGGGTAAAGACTGACACATGCATGAACTCAATACAGGACAGAGGTGATGCTGCAGAACAGTGGGGAAACATGAAATTTTCTTTATACAAGGTGGCTCCCTTCTGGGCCACCACCTCTTATCAACAAGGTTTAGGACAAATTTCACAATGTCACACATTACGGGTTAGATAGAAAACTTTATTGGAATAAATGGAAACTAATATAGACAAAAGTCAAAAAGAAAAGAGAAGTCGGTCATGCCATTTCCGCACAGGAATGTCTGTTTATCACTTGTTACAAAAACATGTTATTCTCAATGTGTTTACAATGTAACTGTGATCAACACGTTTAAAATGTTTTTGGTATTCAAGGTCATTAATACATAACAAATAAAAATGAATTTACAGTTTAGGCATTTCTTTGTATGAGAATTCTAAGCTGAGGAGGTAGAGGCAGTTCTATCTAGGCCAGGAAACTTTTTTTTTTTTAACGACACAGTTGATGAATTTGACACAACACTTACACTTAACACCTGTTCTCGAATATTGTGTTAATATGGCATCTAGGCACGCATGCTAAATAGCTATACTGAAAGAACCTAACTCACTTTGGTTTAGAGAGTAATTTTGGATTCACAGAATCATCTTCCTAAAATTGAGTACTTCAGCCACCGTTAAATGTGTCATTTTCAGAAAGCCTGAAGGCACTAATCCACCATATAAACTAATGACCTGAAAAACAGAACTCTAAAATAAAGCAGATTTTGACAGACTGGAAAGAAACCAAATGGTTTCTGATTTTTTTTTTTTTTTTACCAAATCTGTATTTTAAAATGACAGAAGCAATTTTTCATCTAAATAATATAAAATCAGGTCACAACTGACTGAGAATTTACAGACCTGCTTTTTTCCTCAAAAAAGACTCGTATAATACAAATTCTCAAGAAGTAGTTACTACTGAAATATATGAATATGTTAATATAAAAGAGACAGTGAGAATAATTTCTAAATAATGGTGGTAAAGATGTCACATGAACCCTTTTACAGAAAACACTTACAAAATCTAAAAAATATACATACTACTTTTGCTTTTATGATGCTTTTAAGGAGACAGAAGCAGAGGAGAGCTGATTCTTAAACAACTTCAATTGGAAGAAGAAAGAATTCAAGACTTTTTAAAAAGCTACAGTACTTAAGATAGAGAAGAATTGGCAAACGGTTAGACACAGATTAATGAAATAAGATAGAGATTCAGAAAAGATTCACACACATATATATACAATCACTTGATTTTCAACTAAGATGCTAACACAACTCATGGAATTGTGTTATAACAACAGATATGTGGGGGGTGGGGGACGGGGAAGGGATATTGTCCATTACTTCCCATTGTATACACAAATTACCTAAAAATAGACCATAGCACTAGATATAAATCTAAAACTACAAAACTTCTAGAAGAAAACATAACAGAAAGTCTGTATGGACATAAGTTTACATTTCTCTTAGGTATATAACTAGAAGTAGAATGGATGGGTCATATGGTATATGTAAATATAATTTTTTAAGAAATTAGCAAACTGTTTTCCAAAATATTTAAATCATTTTACATTCCCACCAGCAATGTATGAAAGTTCTAGTCACTCCATGTTTATACCAACATTTGTTAAGGTCACTCTTTTTAAATATGCCATTTTAGTCAGTGTGCAGTGGTATGAATAGTGATTTTAATTTGCATATACCCAACGATTAATGATTTACAGCATCTTTTTATGGGATGATTGACAATTTATCTTCTTTTGTGAAGTGTCTGTTCAAATAGTTTGCCCCATTTTTATTAATATTGAGTTGTAAGAATTCTTTATATATTTCACATAGAAGTTCTTTGTCAGAGTATGTATTGTCAATATTTTTCCCAACTAAGGCTTGCTTTTTTCATTTTTTAACTCTCTTTCAAAGGGCGAAAGTTAGAAATGTGGATGAAGCCTAATTCGTTGATTCTTTTTTCTTATTTTGTTCATAAACTTTGTATGCTATCTAAGAGATGTTTGCCCAGTCCAAGATTGTGGAAATTTTCTCCCAAGTTTCCTTCTAGAAATTTTACAGTTAGGGCTGTTACATTTAGATTTATGACCCACATTAAATTAAATTTTGTGTAGGGTGTGAGGAATTGGTTGAGGTTCATTTTAATTAATATATTAGCTTTGTTGTAGATGCCTTAGGATATTTGAAATATACAATTATGTTATCAGAAGTAAAAGAGTTCTTACTTCTATGTTTTCAATCTGTATTACTTTTGTTTCCTTTTTTGCCTCATTGTTTTGAACCTAGTCAATGCCAAAATGGTAGGAGTGGAAGTTCTTGTCTTTTTCTTTCTCTTAGGGGTGAAAGAATTCATTCTTTACCAAAAAGTATGACATTAGCTGTAGGTTTTTCACAGATGCATTTTATCAGGCTGGAGAGGTTTTCTTCTCTTTCTATTTTGCTAAGAATTTTTTACTGTGAATGGAAGTTGCATTTTGTCAAATGTTTTCTTCATGTTTTAAGATTATCATGTCGTTATTTTACTTTATTCTATTAGTATGATGAATTTGATTTTCAAATGCTAAACCAATCTTTTATTACTTGGATAAACCCCAGTTGGTCGTGATGTATTGTAAAATTGTATTTGCTACTAATTTGTTAAGAATCTTTGCCTCTGCAACTGGAAAAAGACCTTGAATAAAAGGGGGGAAAGTTAAAGACAAATGAGTTTATATGGCTAAGAGACTTCAAAATGAGTCGGGAGGTCATCCCAGAGGTCACACTTACGCACATCTCAGCAGGATCTCATAAACTGCCAAAGTAGATACTACCCCAAATAATGGGGCTCCTGAGGGCTCTATAGATACCCAGACCCTATGGTCAGACAAATAGCTCCGGAGTTTGGTGTCTTGCCAGGGGGGCCTACCTTGGAGTTTGTGCTCCTGACAGTGACAGAGTTGGACTCAGTTATGGCTTCCCGACACATGGCTCATCTGTCCCTTCTATTTGAACCTATAGTTGGTGCTGGAGTTGGTAGGTGTATGTCCAAGAGACTTAAATCTTTGCACTGTCCATGTACCAGTTGGGCCCTGAGCCTCAGCAGAGTTGCAACACTTACCCTCCAGTTCATTGGACTCACCTAGGACAATTAACAAGGAGGTGAGGACTGGCCACCATACCAAGGAAACAAGAGCCTACAACTGCAAGCAAGAGAGTCCCATCCATTGGCTATATGGGATCAAAGCCCCCTCTCAATTAGAGGTGGAGTAGACATCACCATCCCAGAATTCTCAGGATTGGGGAATGTACTATGGACTAGAGTGGACTTACTGGTATTCTACTATAGACTTATTGTGATTCTAGCAATGGAAGAAATTACAACATTGATGTGGAGGCAGTGGCCCCCGGAGGCTCTGAGGGCAAGGAAAGGGAAAAGCGTGCAATATGGAGGCATTTTCGGGACTTGGGAATCTTCCTGAATGACATCGCAATGACAGACGTAGGCCTTTATATATCTTCCCATAACCTACAGAATTGTATAGGAGAGAGTGTAAACTACAATGTAAATTATAATCCATGCTCCGTGGTAATGCTCCAAAATGCGTTTATCAGTTACAATGACTGTAACACACTAATGAAGGAAGCTGTTTATGTGGGGAAATGTGGGAGGTATGGGGAGAGGGGCATATGGGAATCTCTATATTTGTCACACAATATTTATGTAATCTAAATATCTTTTTAAAATTTAAAAAATATATTTTAAAAAAAAGGATCACTGGCAGCCAGCTTCAGAATGCTACAGTTGTCTTGGAGAAAGTATTGCCTTCATGATGCCTTGATTTTGGGTGTCTCCTAGTTGAAAAGCGATGCACCAATAAATTGCTATTGTTTAAGCCAGAAAAAAAAAAAAAGAATCTTTGCCTCTATGTAAACAAAGTATATTGGTCTTTAGTTTCTGTTTTTTAAAGATTTTGGCTTTGATATCTTGCTAATGATAGGCTCATAAAATGAGTTAGGAAGTATCCCCTTCTACTATGAATTTAAAGAAATTCCAAATATTGCTATTAGTTTTTTCTTAAGTATTTGTTAAAAATACATCAGTGAAACTATCTGGATGTATAGTTTTTTGGTTTCTCTGTTTGTTTATGGGAAAGATTTTCATTATGATTTCATTTCTTTTATTTCTTGATGAGTATTCAGATATTCTATTTGTTTTTAGTCAGTTTTGATAATATGCCTTTCAATAAATTTGTCTATTCATCTAAATTGAAAAATGCATTGTCAAAATATTGATTCCACTGTTCCATACTTTGATCAGATGTCCTCCATGTCTGTAGAATATGCAGTGACAGTTCTTTCATTTCTGAAACTGGCCATTTGTTTCTTCTGTATTTTTATCTTTACCAGTCTACCTAAAAATTTATTAACTATATTGATTTTTTTTAAAGAAGCAGCTTTTGGTTTAATTTATTTTCCAGTTCCTTTCTCCATTTTCTATTCCATTTATTCTTCCTTTATCTTCATTACTTCCATCATGCTACTTATTTTAAAGTAAATTTTTTAAATTTTTTCAGCTTCTTAAATTGGGAAGCTTCATTCAATTATTATATACCTTTCTTCCTTTCTAATATAAGCATTTAAAATGCAAAAAAATTCTTGTTAATCATGGTAGTTTTGTTCTAGAATGTCACCACAAACCCTGAGTTAATTAGTACTGAATCATTGCTCCTACAGTAAACACTGGGTGGGGTTCCTGCAAGCCTCTGATCATATTTTTCCAGCCATCAATATAAACTTGTTTCATGAGTGTTGCTGTTTGAAGACACCTTATTTGATATATACTGTTGATTCATTAACATTGATTTCATTGTCAACCTCATTATAAGTCATACCTGAACAAAGCTCATCTAACACATTTATTTTCTCTGTATGACACGTTACAGTTTTCTTGTGCTTAGGAACAGTAGGCAGAATTTTAGCTCTATGTTTGGGTATCATTTTAAACAGTGAAATTACCAAAAAAACCCACAAAAATGTGAAAAACACCACACTAAATATACCACAAGAAAGACACTTGTTTACAGTATGAGAGAGAAAACAAAAAAGCAGAGCATCACCTTGTTTAACTGCAGCTGGGAACATACAGATAGGATGACTAAAATATATCTGAAAAAATACAGAATAAATAAATATATGGTAGAATAATATACCTCCTTTCTGAGATGTAGTGAAGAAATAAGAAAATGTATCAAAATACTTAGTAGAGGTACGTACTCTATGGCAATTAAGTATTATAATGACCATTAAGAAAATACTAAGAGAATATAAAGGTACACCAAGGAAGGAATGGAATAGTCGGTTCTTTGCTGAGGAGGTGATGAAGGGTAAAGAAAACTTTTCACAGAGGAACATTGATCAAACTCAATGTTGAGAGCCTCTACCAGGAAGGTGGTGCTGAGCAGTTTTCCAGATAGAAGAACCAATGCTAGCAATGCAAAAAATGAAAAACCAAAATATAAAGCAAAACTTTTGCGTTCTAATATTGTAAAGCCTATCCTGTATCTAACACAATCTGATCTAATTTCAAAAAAATCACTCTGACAGCAGAGTAGAAAATGTATATAGAAAAACAAAACTGAAAGAATAAAGACCAATGTTGAGACTACTATAGTAATTCAGGCACAAGATAATAGATGCTTTAATTATCTGTAGCTCAAGGAATAGAAAGGAAAGGCTGGATATGACAAGTGATATAGAGGTTGAATCTACAAACATTGGTGATTGAATGAGGGTAAGGAATGAAAGATAGGGAGATGTCTATTCTGAATATAAAGAAAGGTAACTTATTGACAGTTTTTAATTAAAGAGTGAAATGACTACATTTGTGTTTTTTTTTAATCAGTCTGAAGAATGTATTTGGAAAGAGGGAATACTGGAGGCAAGGAAAAAATTTAAGAGACAAATGTATTATTTCAGAAAAAAGTTGATGAGAACCCAAAGAGATATAAATGGTGACGAGCAACATAATCTTCATTCTTTGCTAAGACTCATCAATTCTCCTAAATTGTTCAGCACTTGAGATGATTTACATGGCAATGAATGACAACCAGACGTAGCCCAGGAATGTATCTCTAATCAGTGAATATTTGGATAAAGTTCTGAAAGTTTCAGACAAATGTGTGTTTTGTATATCTGTTTGCTCACTTGAAACTAATGACTTTGAAAAGGGGAATGTGTAAAACAAAAAGCAGAATTTCTATTTGACCAGGGTTAAATACTTCAGAAAAACTGAAAAGTAACAAATTTTCTCTCTTAATGCCTAGGAAAAATGTGTTTGCCAAAAGCATTTTATTCATTTATTCAATCAAATGTATATTGATCTCACATTTTACATTAAGGCCTCTGTATGGGAACATATATATATATATTATTTATATGAGACACGTACATACAAATATATATCACTCTAACATTATACCAAGAATTAAGATAATATAATTAAATATTTTGACTATAACTATTTATGAAAATATGGAGGGGAGAGTCAGATAAGATTCAACAGAGAGAACAATATCTGAGTTGAGGTATGTTGAATAAGAGGCTGGTCCAAAATAAGAGGCTGGTACATAGTTAAATTAGTGATAGACATATGTTGCAGAGGTAAGAGTAAACATTTACTAGTTCAAACTGCCAAAATGGTGAGAGTAAAGTATAGAAAGAGAAAGGAGTGTAAGTTGTGGCAAGCCAGGATTTTAGATTTCTGCTTTGGGATGTGGAGATGCTGAAGAACTGTGAGCAGGATAGTATCATCACACTTATAGTTCAGAAAGAGGATCAGCAGCAATATGAGGATAAACTAGACCAGTGAGATTAATGCTGAACAAGAACATGATCTCTGCCCTCATGAAACAAACCCAGGAGAAGAAGATTTTAGACAGAATATGAAAAGGTCATCTTAGGGTAACCAAAATGTTAATATGGGATGCCCAAGTGAAAATCATCCTGAGGATCAGAT